>JASDQU010011657.1:235200-250536 GCA_032191745.1 Picea mariana | reverse complement strand
CCACTGGTTTCCATTCCTTTTCTTTATTTTTACCTTTCCCATTCCAACAATTTTGCATGGTGCATCATCACCCAAATGAACCTGTCCAAAATCACCTTGAACATAATCTAGAAAATGTTTCCTATGGGGCATGGCATGAAATGAAGCCCCTAAATTTACTACATAAGACTCAGAAATATTATCTACAGAAATAATCAAAGCATCTTGTAACACATCACCTGTTACATTTTCTTCCTGTTTTTTCTCCTACTGTTCATCTATTTGTTTCTTTGGATCTATGCAGTCTTTCTTCAAATATCCTTTCTTCCCACAATTACAACACTCTATCTTTCCCAGTATGTATTTGGATATGCCCTTCCTAGAATTCCTTCGGTTCCCTGATCCCTTTCCTCTATCCTTTTGTCTTCCCCTATTCTCCATGTTTAACACATTACCTAATGTCGCACCTATTCTTTTCCATTGCATTTCCTTGCTANACACCAACAACATCATCAAATTTTAAAGTTTTTGAACGAGAGACAAAGTTACTTACAACCATGACCAAGCTATTCCAACTTTCTGGAAATGAGCACAAGATTAGAAGAGCCTTGACCTCATCATCAAAGTCCACTTTTATAGAACTTAGCTGATTAGTAACCGTATTAAATTCATTTAAATCATCTACAACAAACCCACCTTCTAGTATCTTCATATTAAATAATCTCTTCATTAGAGATACCTTATTGTACGCCAAGGGTTTTTCATATAGTTAATCCAATGCATCCATCAACTCCTTCATTGTATTTTCTTTCGAAATATTGAAGGCCATAGACACTGCTAGGCTCATCTGTATCTTTCCTAGTGCCTTTCTGTCAAGAACCTCCCATTCTTCATCCTTCATGGTCATCAACTTCTTTTCTATTCCACCCAATGGTAGGAATAGATCCTTTTGATATAAATAATTTTCCATCTGCATCTTCCATAACTAGTAGTTTTGGCCATTAAATTTCTTGACCCTAAACTTTCCATCTTCCGCCATTGCTCCCACTCAAACCAGGAACCCTCTTTTCCTACGAGTTACCTTTCGCTTCGATACTAGTTGTTAGAAAAACAGGATCGCAGAGAAATAAAGTAAAAAAATTGTGGAAATAAAACACAGAAGATACACAATACAATAGAGACATAGATATATGTGGTTCACCCAATGTGGGCTATGTCCACCAGAGAAATTACCAAGTCCTTCCTTTTTGTTATCCAACAAATGAAGGGATACAACCTACAATAAACCCACTATAAATTTCTCTTCTTTTTATCGCAGTCTCCTCTCGCAGAATACAATATTCACAATAATGCATAGCCAAGATACATTTCACTCATAAAAGAGGGTTTCCTTATAGGGAAAAAAAACATAACATAACTTCTACCATTATATTTTCGACCTTATAATGAACGGTCCATATTTACTATGAAATTACAATATACATTTACAAGTCATTTTTTTCCTTTGGGGGCTTCACCCCCGAACCCCCATAGGGGGGGGGGGAATCCCTCCTGCGTGGAGGAGTGTACAATATTCTGGGGTGTACAGTCTTCATGGGGTATAAACACGACTGAAAACAAATATGTATGAAATAGGAAGATAATTAGGCTCCACAACCAACAACTCGTTGGAATTGAACCTAGATGGGGAGGATAACAAATTCCTCCCATCCAGCTGAGCTAAACCAAATTGACAATATAATTCTTTAGCTGTAACTAATGAACAATATTATATTATAGAATATATTGTATACTATAATTCATTACTTACAACAAGTTACCACCAATGAATTACAATATAAATATATTGTATTACATAATGTATAATATAACTTGTTTGTTGTTATATATTATGTAATATAACTCATTATATTATATATAATTATTAAAAGTTATGAGACTAGCTATATTATATGTGATATATAATATCTAATATCTAATAATTAATTATTTATATTATATATAATAATAAATTATATATTATATGGGGGTTTTGTAGTGAGGGTTTACTTTAGCAAGTAGGGTTTCAATTCTCTAGTTAACTCTGTAATCAAGGTTTGATCTTGGCTGGTATCACATTATCATCCTTTAGTTGATTGGGGCATCCTAGTCATCAATGCCTAGAAGATGGATGCGTAGAACATGGACTAATTGGATTACCCATTAGAGGGCCAACCAATTTGGACAACACCAAATTTTTCAAGATGATTTTTTGTTCACTTGGAATTTTACACCAAATAGCCAGAAGAGAATTTGTTGGTAGAAGATACCCTAGATGTACTTGGTTCAATCATTTATGAAATAGAGGTTACAAATCCACAAGTGGGTGAAAATATGGGGGGATTAACTTCTTGGTTCTAATGATATTCAGATCAATGGTGGCATGATGATGGATCTTTAGGGAACACATGAACCGAACACAATGGGAGATTGAGTCAACTACTCCCTCTCAGTGGATTTGGAGGATGAAAACCATGAATTCCAAAGGTATCATATCTCAAAAACATCTGGTGATGATGGGGCCTCATCTTTGGGAAAGGATTCTAGATCCATACTAATTCAAGAGGTGGATTCATAAATATTATAGTTTGGATGGTTTATTGGTTAGTACCTCTCTGTTGAATTCATGAGTGGTTTTTCCCCTATGAATAATTTGACCCCCACCATGGAGAGAACAAGGTTGGGAGGCATGGAACTAAACAAGTAAAATATGAAACGTGCTAAGCACAATTTGAAGGAGACCAATATAGTCCTAGGAGATGGGGTCAAACTCCATGAAATGAAAGATATGGAAGATGTGGCACTGGTGGGGTGTTTTTCCAGTAAGAACATGTCATCAAACACTCTAAAACATTGGAATACTGAAAAATTTACATCTATCTTAGGATATGAGCCCAAGAGCTTGCTTTTGGTGAAGGGATGGATGGTTTGGATTATGAAATTGGGAGTAGATTCCAACAAGATCCTCCTTACATGCTAGAGTTGGTCGTCTCAAGCCCTCTTTCTTAAGAAATATAGGGTCGACTTAGATGCAAAGTTAGAAAAATTAGAGATGATTTTGGTGTAGGTTCAACTATCGGGGTTTCCTATAATTCTATGTCCGAGGAGGTTTTTTAAGAGATATAAAATGCTCTAGGATTTTTCTACGAAGATGTAAACACCTTCCACACCACAACTATTTGGGTATGGAACAAATTTTGGTAGGGATGAATGTTTCTATAGGTTTGGAGGATTATTTGATGATAAGGAGAGGAGATACAATCCTTCAGTAAGAGAGGGATTAAGAAGGAATCCCTTTACAATATGGGTGATTCCATTCTTATGTCCATTTAGTGATGAACTATTCGAAGGTCTCCAAATGAAAGAAATGGGTTTAGAAGGTTATAGAGGATGAAAAGGAGCCTGCACACAACCCCAATGACATACCCCCTTTGGAAAATCCTCCAATTACTTCTCAGCTAATCGGTTAGAACGAGAAGGATCCCTCCAAATCCATTCACCAAGTTTTGGACGCTCTCAATATCGATGTTGAAGCCGCAAATTTGGGTAAGCAATTCCCTTCCCCGCATATTGTTAATTATTCAAATTATTTGGAAATTTAGTTTAGATATTTAGGATCACTTATCTCTATTCCAAAGGAGGATAAAGGAAATAACTTTCTCTCTAGTCTTTTAGACTTCTCAGGACCCCATCCATCTACCCTCATCTCGTTAAATAATATTAAATAGTCCAGTGATGTTTCCTTGCATCCTTCTCAGGATGAACATCCTCTAGCCCCTTCTTCCCTATCGTATACTCAAGGTGACCCCTTACATATTGTGTGGCTAAAATATAATTTTCACTCAAATACCATGGTACATCACTCTCTTTTGCAAGACATGGAAGGTAGAATAGGATCCTTTTAACACAGAGAGCTAAAAGGAAAAATATCCTATCCTTATCTCAGAAACAAGCTAAATCTGAATTAAGAATTGGGAAACAATGTTCTCTGATAAAGTCCCTTAGATGAAATTCCATAGGGANCTACACCTCAATCCAGCACCATTCCAACTATTGTAACAACATTTTGCTACGGGAGATCAGAATATCCTATTCTAGCATAGAAGATTAGATCTGACTAAGAATAGGATTTGTATGTGCACATGTAATTTGATGATCAATTGTATTGAGAGGATTCTCCTCTTTAAATAAGGGGAAATCATCATTAGAAGGGATTTTTATTTTGGCTATAAAGGAATTACAGAGAAGGGCATGTTCACTTTGGATATTGTAACATGATACAATTGATAGATGTATAAAAGATTATTCTGAGCATTTCTTCTTAGTTCCTTTCATTTCTGGGGAATGTTGTGAGAAGGGAGGGCCCACCTTCTTCACAAGATTCACCCATTAGTTATGTAGTGTGTTAGTATTATTTTTGTTCACACCTTGTTTAAACTCTGTTTTGCTGAAACTCTGCTTTACTGATTGTTACATTGTTTTCATACAATTCACTCTTGGGTAACTGTTAATCATTCTGATTGGTAATTATGCTTGATGAATTTATGAAAGTGTGATAGTCAGAGACAAGTTCTGAAGATTCATGCCTTGGGGAATAGGGTCATGTTCTCTGTTATAAGATAGTTAGCCTTCAGTACTTGTCAATCATTTTGATTAGTAATGAGTTCATGAAAGTGTGATATTCAGAAACAGGTGTTGAAGATCCCTGCTTTGGGGGATAGGGTCCTATTCTCTGTTACAGAATAGTTAGTCTTCCTTGTAGTATAATGAAAGATTTATTTTCCTAGGTTGTTGTTTCTTAATGTAATCCAGGATTCTTCTGATAATTATTTCCTTAAACCTTGAACTCTACAATAGATAGATTGCTTTTCTCTAATTCAAAGTAGAACTTCATTCTGTTCAAGGCAAGGTGTGATTAATGTACTTTTACTACAACACTAGATTTCTTTTGAGATTGAGCATATACAGTGTGTGATTTCCTTTTAAATAAATAGACTTCCATGGGTTGACAATTTATGTAACACTTGATTGTTTAGTTAATAAGCAATTACAGTGACCAACACCCATCAATTTTGTTCATTCAAGAAACAATGATGGAAGGAGATAGAGCTATAAAAAACCTTTCCTCATCTTTACAAGGTTGGGATTTTATGGACACATGTTCAAGAGAGGTTAGGGCATCTTATTACATGATGGTGGAAGAGTTCACTAAATTTGACAAACTCTTGGGCCATCAAGGATGGCCTAGGTACCTCCCTCGAATCTCAAGATATGGACATGGAATTCCTATGTATAAATCTATATGGGCCATATACATAAAAAAAATGATTCTAAGAACACACATTTCAAAACCCCTTGATGAAGGATGGGCATGTTCTGATAGGTGGTTACCTTAACTTCACTTTGGGATCCTGTGAAATATAGGGTTCAACTGCCTATTTGGATCCTCTAACTAACTTTTTCAGTTCAAATGTAGAAGAAGTAGGACTGATCAATATCAAACTAGTCAAGATTACCCCGACTTAGAGGAATAAGCAAACATGGGAGGTTCAAGGAGTAGCAAAGAGACTTGAAAACTCTATATTAGGAAATGGGTTTCCTCTGGAGGGGACTCGGATCACAATCCCATTATTTTGGAACTCACTCTCCTTCTAGATAAACCTCTCATCCCCTTCAAGCTGAACCCAACGTGGATGGAATAATATTCCTTCCTATAAGTGATCAAGGTCTTCCATAGATCCTATGGCTCCTCCTCTCAGGAATCCCCCCTCTTCAATTTCATTCAAATATTAAAAGGGAAAAGGCTACATAAATCTCTTGGCACAAGGAGAAAATAAAGAGGGATGATTGATATTTGGAGGAAATAGAAACCGATTTGAAATAAGTTTTTCAAGGGGAAGGTTAGGGACTATCATCTGACCAACAAAAGGAACAAGTAAAAACCATAGAGGAGAACAAAAGAAATATTCTTCTATACAGGGAAAAAGAATGGAGAATAAAAAGTCGATGCATTTGGATATAGGTAGGCAATGAAAACATAAATTTATTTCATCGGTTTTCAAATAACATGAAGGAAATCAACACCATATGGGCCATTGATAGGGAAAATGGAACAAAATCTATGTCATTTTCCGACCTAGTTGAGGAAGGGAATCTCCACTTCAAAAATATTTTCAAGGAAGAATCCAATGAAATCATAGATGCCATACTGAACATAGCCATCCATTTCCATAGAGCTATTGATTAGGAGAGAAATTCATAGACAATGGTACATGTCTCTAAATAAGAGCTCTCGGGTGTTTTGTGTAGTTTTCAAAAGGATAAAAGTCCTAGTCTAGATGGATTCACAATGGATTTTTACCTAGGATATTTTGACATATTGGGAAATGATTTGTTGAGGGTTGTGCAATATTCCATGACTTCTGAACAAAATATGGCATCTTTCAATGCCATTGTGACAAGAATAAAATACACTCTCTCCACTTGTATCTCTCCAAAATAATTTGGATTTCTTTGAGGGAGATAGATACATGAAGAAATTGGACTTGCCCAAGAAGGTCTGCATTCCATATGTACTAGTAACCAATGAGATATTACCTTCAAAGTAGACCCATCCACATTTGATAGGGTAAGTTGGCTCTTCATCAGACTCCTACTCATCCATTTTAGTTTTATCCATTCCTTTGTCATCTAGACACTAAACTGAATCAACATGGCCTCATTTTATTTACTCATAAATGGATCTGCAACACCCTTTTTTAAAGAGGAAAGAAGAATCAAATAAGGTTTCCATATCTCACCCCTTTTCTTCCTTTTGGTTGTGGAAGGCCTTGGTAGAATTATGAAGGATTCCTTGGTGGGTAGCCACTAAAAGGTATTGGTGTAAGTCCCACATGCTCTATCTCTCAATTCTGATTTGCATATGATACTCTAATCTTTTGTGAAGGGGCTATCTACTATGTGGAGCGTTTAGAATAAATTTCGAACATATTCTATAGATCTATAGGCATGCTCATCAATAAAGGGAAGTCCTCCCTTTACACTTGGAGACTCTTTGAGAAGGAAAAAATACTATCTCACAAATAATCTCCCTACAGGTTGAGGACTTGGGCTTTGGTTTAAAATATTTGGGCTTCATTATAATTTCCAATGGCTACCAAAAGAATGTTTGGTTATGGCTTCTTTTTAAATTGGAAAGGAATTGAACGCTTGTTGCAATAAGTGATTATCAAGCCAAGCCCGACGGGTTATCTCAAGTAGACGAGTGTTGTTGTTTGCTTGAATGAGGTTCTGTGGTCGAATCCTTGGCCAGGATCTTTTTTAGGGCCTCACTTGATGTCCCCACCAATTTAGGCATGTAATCAAGCCGAACAGTTTACCCTGTTTACCATCCACGAAATGTGGGGAAGTGCTTGGGGGTTTCCCATGTTGTATTCCCAGGAAAAAAAAAAGATTATCGAGGGAATGATGATTGGTTTTGGTTAAGTATTTTCTAGCATCCATTTTGGTTTACTAGACAACCCTAGCATAGATCCCAAAGGGAATTTTGGGAAAAATACGACAACTTTCTTACCAATTTATCTAGGATAAAAATCCTCTGTTGTTAGTCTCTTGGAGAAAATTGACCACCCCAAAAGCCTTGGAGGGATGGGGCATATTTCTCAAAATATCTGGTAAAAAAAAAACATATGGAGGTTGATACAAGGAATGGGACTGTATTCTCAAGTCATAAAGGCTAAATATTTTACTCAATAATCTATAGTGGAGCGAATAAGGAAATTTTGATGTTTTGTATCTTCAGGAGGTGTTCCCAAAAGAGGTTGTGGTGTCAAGCACGTGGGAATATTCATTGGAACCAAATCAACTTTTTGTTTCAATGAAAATGACCTTGGAATGAGGATAGGGCCTCATGGGAAAGTTGATGGGCTTTGAGGGCTTGTGTTGGGGTTTCACACCCACAAAGAAGAATTAAATATTATAATTTAATGTTGAGTTTAGTGAAGGGATCCTTAGAGTAATCTAAGGGATTATAATATCACATTAGACTCCTATAAAAGGAGAGAAGGATATTTTGGCATCTCATTGTGACATCATGGAGTTAGCATAAGTGAGTAAACACTTGTAATAGGAAGCATGGAAATTTTAGCAACGATATTTCTACACCTAGGTAATCTAACCTAGGGTTTTTTTTCATCTTGTTTTCTGTTCTTGGCAGGGATACTAGACATGGGAGGAAATGGAGGATACACGTGTGGAGGAGACAAATTGAAACAAAGAAAATACTAACTGCACGTGTGGTATAGACTATATGGAGCACACGTGCGGGTAGTATAGGTCCATACAACATGCCACATGTGTGAATAAGTGCAGTAGGACACACATATGAAAGACCCGCATGTGTGGAAGAAGAGTACGGACCACATGTTTGATAGTTCTGTACAACAGGGTGACGTCAACAACTCGAGAGGGTGACATCAATAGGTTTGCTAGCAATTAATGATTCCAAAAATTTGTTGGTTTTTGGTGTTTTCAGAGGACTAGTTTTGTCCTCAGTTTTGGGGAAATTGTGTAAGTTGGGAAAATTGATTTTTCCTTTAGAAATTTCTATATTTAAAAATTTTGCAAGAACATAAAATTTGTGTCTCAAGTTCATGGATGATTTATCTCAGATCTTGTTGTTTCCGCTGTTGTAGTTTTCTGTCAGAATTTCAATGTAAAATTGTTCAGTGATAACATCTAGGGTTTACTATTTGATCACTAGGAAGTAATTTTCATATCTAAAATTAGTCACATAGAATTGCATGTGAAAATTTGACATGGTTTCATATCTGAGGCCTTGAAGGAAAAGAGGGAGTCATCTCTTGAGACATAGTTGTGCAAAGTTTTTGTTCTAGGCAGGTCACCATGGAGACTTGGTTGGTGGATAGTGGAGCTTCTCGTCATATGGCAGGATCATAGAAATCACTCACCAGTTTGATAGAGGAAAATGCATGATTGTAAGTGGAACTTGGTGATAATACCAAGTATGCAATCAAGGGAGTTGGAACAACTATGTTTTAGCTGAATTCTGAAAATACTCTCAAACTAAGTGAAGAAATGTATGTACCTGGATTGAAGAAGAACCTACTTTCTATATCTACCATGGAAGGAGGGTATGCAGTGGAATTCGTGGATGGGAATGTTCTCTCTTGGACAAAGGGATCGAGTCTTGAATCACTAGAGGTCATTGGTACTTGTGATGGAAATCTCTACAAGATGATTGGTTAACTAGCTCAAGCCCTAGTACATGATAGTGATATTCTATGCAATCTTTGGCACAAAATATTGGGACACTTGCATTACAGGTATTTTCCTGTGTTGAGAAATATGGTGACAGGTCTACCATAGTTTGTAGAAGAGAAAAAAGGTTTATGCAAGGGTTGTGCACTTAGAAAGAATGACAAAGTTGTTTTTTCAAGTAGTGATAGTAGGTCCAAAAGATTCTGGACCCGGTACATTAATATGTTTGTGGAACGATGTCAGTTCCATCTGCAAGTGGTTGTCGGTATTACATGACCTTCATTGATGATTATTCCAGGAGGACATGGATCTTCATAATGAATACCAATGATGAAGTATTTAGTTGATTCAAGGAGTTTAGGGATTTGGTGGAGAATCAGATAGGGAAGAATATCAAGATATTGAGGTTAGATAACGGGGGTGAGTATACCTCCAACGAGTTCAAGGAATTATGTAAGGAAGCATGGATTAAGAAGGAGATGACAATGCCTTTCAACCCAAATCATAATGGGGTTGCAGAGAGGAAGAACCAGACCATAGTTGAGGCTTCCAGGGTAAAGTTGCATGACCAATATCTACCCATGATCCTTTGGGAAAAAGAATGCAACATGACAATTTATGTTCAAAACAACAGTCCTCATAGGATTTTGGAGGACAAGACTCCTGAGGAAGAATTCACAAAAGTGAAACCTGAGGTAAGGAATTTGAGGATCTTTGGTTCTCTAGTATACATCTATGTTCCTAAGGAGAAAAGAATGAAGTTGGAACCTTATAGAAAAAAGGGCATGTTTGTGAGTTACAATGAGAATTTGAAAGCCTACCGGATCTACATTCTAGGACAATGATATATTGAGGTGAGTTGGGATGTTAAGTTTGATGAAGATTTTGTTTTCAGGAAGTCATGTGAGATCACAATAGCTGGTGAGGAGTAAGAGGCTCCAAAGGTTGAGGAGAGTACAGTTGCATCCAATATAAAGGAGTAGCCCTCAAATCATGAGGAGCAGTTTTTGGATCCATTAGATCCTCCTAATGACGAGGACATGAGGCCTAGATGACTTTGAGATACCTTGAAGGATGTTGAGGGACATGCATTCCTTAGAGGTACCTTCAGGGAAAGTAGGCCTCCGAAGAGGTTTTCCAGCTATGTGGCCCTTATAAGTAACATCATTGATTATGAGCCTTCTAGTTTTAAGGAAGAAACATGCCAACAAGTTTGGAAGGATTCCATGATGGAGGAGTACCAATCCATCATGAAGAATGATGTGTGGGACATAGTTTTGAGACCAAAAGGGAAGTATGTAGTGAATTGCAAGTGTATCTAAAGATCAATCATACTGCATATGGAAGCATCGATAATTATAAGGAGATATCTATGGAGAGAGGGTTCCCCCAGAATGAGGGAGTGGACTACGAGGAGACATTTTGTCTAGTTTTCAAGTATACTTCTATCAGGAGGGTTATTTATCTCACTTTAGTTATGAGGTGGAAGATACATCATATGGATGTGAATACTTCATTCCTAAATGGTTTGATTGAGGAAGAAGTATACATAGATAAGCCTCAAGGCTTTGAGATACATGGAAGGAAATCTCATGTGTGCAAATTGAATAAGGCTTTGTATGGACTCAAGCATGCACCCAGGGCATGACACCTGAGGATTGATGGGTATTTTAAGATATTGGGATTCACCAAGAGTGAAGTAGAACCTAAACTATATATTCTACATGAGGGTAAGGGTCCTATTACATTAGTGTTATATGTCGATGATTTATTCCTCACAAGAGTTGAGGAGCTCATCCCCAGGTGCAAGAAGGAATTGGATGAAGAGTTTGAGATGAAGGACATTGGGTTGATGCATTAATTCCTGGGATTAGAGGTGTGGCAACATCCAGGCATAATATTCCTCAAACAGGGGAAGAATGTAGTTGAGATACTGAGGAATTACAGGATGATGGACTATAAGTCTATGACTACACCTATGACCACCAATCTGAATATGATAGGGGATTCATATTCATACTTGGTGAATAAAAAAATGTACATGAAATTGATTGGATTGTTGATGTACCTAGTTAACACTAGACTAGACATTTTTTTTGCAGTCAACACCTTGAGTCAGTTCATAGTTGAGCTGAGGCAGGTGCACTAGGTAGCAAGAAAACATGTTCTCAGGTACCTTTAGATACAATTGTATTTGGTCTGAGATATGTCAGAGATGATGGAGTGAGACTACATGGATATTAAAACTTTGATTGGGACTGCAGTGCAATTTGATAGGAAGATCACTTCCAGTAGTTGCTTCAACTTGGGATCAACAATGGTTCCTTGGTTTAGTAGGAAATAGACTTCCATAGCACTCAGTCCAACAAAGTCAGAGTATATGGAAACAAGTTTGGAAAGTTCTAAGCATATTTGTCTCTGCAAGGTTATCTAGTCAGAACTTGGATCCTAATGTAATTCACTGTGATAATCGGAGTTGTATAAAACTCTAAGAAAATCCAGTGTTTCATGATAGGTAGAAACACATTGAGATCATATACCACTTCATCAGAGATAGGGTATATAAGGGATAAGTGAATCTCCAACACATTTCCACAGATGAGTAGATTGCATATATTCTCACCAAACCCCTAGTAAAGGGGAAGTTTGTCTACTTCAGAGACAAGCTAGGAGTGTTGAAGAATATATCCCTCGCTAATAGGGAATGTTGATTTTTTATATTTGGGAGGTGTTCCCACAAGAGGTCGTGGTGTTAGGAATGTGGGAATATTCATTGCCAACATATTAGCCTTTTATTTCATTGAAAACAACCTTGGAATGACCTCATTGGAAAGTTGATGGGATTTGTGGTCTTGTGTTGAGGTTTCACACCCACAAAGAAGAATTAAATATTCTAATTTAATGTTGAGTTTAGTGAAGGGATCCTTAGAGTAAGATAAGGGCTTCTAATCTCACAATAGACTCGTATAAAAGGAGAGGAGGAGATTATGACATCTTTTTGTGACATCATGGAGTTATCATAAGTGAGTAAACACGTGTTCTAGGAAGCATGGAACTTTCAACGAGGATATTTCTGCACCTAGGCAATCTGACCTAGTGTTTCTGGATTTTTTTTTTTTCTTGGCAGGGAGACTACACTTAGGAGGAAAGGGAGGCTACATGTGTGGAGGAGACAAACTGTAGAAAAGAAAATATAGGTCATACATGTGGTATACATTGTACGGACCACACGTGCATATCATACAAGTCCGTACACCAAGCCACACGAGTGGTATTGCTTGAACATACCACACATGTGTGATAGACCCGTGTGTGTGGTAGAAGAATATGGATCACACCTATGACAGGTCTGTATAGTAGGGTGTCAATAGCAACTCGATAGGGTGACAACAATAGGTTTGCTAGCAATCAATGATTCCATAAATTTGTTGGTTTTTGGTGTTTTTAAAGGATTGGTTTTGTCCTCAATTTTGGGGAAATTGTGTAAGATGGAAGAATGATTTTTCCTTTAGAAATTCCTGAATTTGACAATTTTACCAGAACAAAAAATATGTGTCTCAAGTGCATGGATGATTTATCTCAGATCTTGTTGTTTCCATTGTTGTAATTTTCTGTCATAATTTTAGTGTAAAATTGTTCAATGATAACAACTAAGGTTTATTCTTTAATCACTAGGAAGTAATTTTCAGATCTGAAATTAGTCACATAGAATTGCATATGAAAATTGACAGGAAACCAGTAAAGAAGGTGCCAAATGGATCCATCATTTGGAACGATCTAAAAAATTATTTTCCTCTTATTGATAAGTGATTGATTTGGAGATTAGGGAATGGGGCTCAAGTCTTCATAGGGAAATATCCCTAGATAGGAATAAAATAAAACTAGTTACTTCCTCATCACTTGGTCCAGGACCTCACCAAGGGAGGATTCTACTATCTAAATCAAATTAAGAGAAGGGATTATGCTTCACAAAAAATTTGGTGGATGTCCTAGTGCGAAGTAGGACTAGAGGGAGACTATGCACCCCTATGGAAAAATGGTATCATATATATACAAATCTCCTTTGTCTCTCCCTTGGATCAAGAATATCAGTTGCTTTGGTCCCTCAATCCCTCTAGGTGGATATGTTCAAAATATTGGATACTCAACTCTTGCTTAGGAAAATAGAGTGGATCCTAATCCGTGGTGAGGGAAAAAACTTTAAAAACTAAAATGTCTAGCCAAAGAAAAATTGTTCATGTGGCTCCTACTACACAACATGACTCTCACTTGAGATAAGCTACAAAGATGAAATTTGCAAGGACCCAAAAGATGTTTCCTTTATAGGCAAGATCTCAAAACCAACCATCATCTAACGTTGGGATGTAATTTCTCCTTGGTAGTCTCAAAAGAGATATTGAGGACAATATGACCCTCTTGTGTATGGGGAGGTGAAATCGTATAGGAAGCTCTGAAAATTTGGCTTAGCACCTAGAATACAAACAATTTCAAATCCCTCCCTATGAATGCAGCTTGGGGTATCTGGATTTCCAAAAACGACTCTCTATTTGAATAAAAAGCACCCAATTCTCAACTTTGTTCTATCCAAAGTTTAGCCATCTTATCAAGTTAACCAAAAAACTCTCAGTCCAATAAGTTAAGAGTCAATCAGGAAACACAAATTCTTATTGATATTCCTTGGGAATTCTTCGATGGGGATACCCAAGGGGAACCCCCTTTGGGAGCGGTAGGTGCTATAATTCATCTCTCCAATGACCAAACAATTTCTTTCTTAGTTGGCATCGAACCTAGAACTAATAATTTCAGTGAGCTCATGGCTTTAAATATCACTTTGCAACTAGCCATAGAAAGAGGCATTACTCAGATTCACATATATGGGGACTCATTACTTGCCATAAACTAGATGAACGAGGAATTATCATTGCATAAATTATTATCTTATGCCTTTATTCCAAGACATCAAAAGAAACATAAATGATTTATTTCACATAACCTTTGAACACATGTATAGGGAAAAGAATTGGGAAGTGGATCGCCTCTCCAAATATGTCTTGGAAATGGATAAAGGTTCATGGAAAATATATTAAAAAACCCAAGCTGACTTCTCTAAATATTTTTGTGACTCTTGGCTCCAAATTTGACTAGTAGATATTCTTAAGACTTTACTGATCATAATATGCTCTTAGCAAACTGTTATAGGAACAATTTACTTGTTGATGTATACGAAACTTTGAACCAATTTTTGGTGATGCACATGAAAATTTTTTGTTCATAACTTTGTTGATGTTAATGACCAGAAAATTTCTCTTAATAGGAAAATATTGACCCATATTTGTTGAATCTCATTAAGTTCATTTCTAAGACTTAAGACTTTTTTTTGTACCTATAGATAATTTTTGTCTCCTTATGGAAATAATTTATTGGGAAGAGAATGCTATGGGCATCTATGATTGTAATTTTTTTCTTTTCTTAGAAAAAAAATTATGGTTTTTTTTCCTTGAAAACAATTATATATTTTAAATAATAATAATAATAATAATCTAATTTTAAGGTCATAGCCAAGCCATAAACCAAATTGGTGTATGAGAATCCCTTGTTTGTGGGATAATGGGACCCTCCGAGCAACAATTATATAATTTATTGGGAAGAGAATGCTATGGGCATGTATGATTGTAATTTTGTTCCTTTCTTAGAAAAAAAATTATGGTTTTTTTTCCTTGAAAAAAATTATATATTTTAAATAATAATAATAATAATCTAATTTTATCCCCAGATGGGGTGACACGAGGCGCAATGCTGCCATGCGGGAGCGAGCCGGGACGCAGCGTTAATGCATCCACTGGCTCACATCACCTCGGACAATAACTTAGCATGTTTACGCGTAGGTACATTCAAACGACGAGGCCCCTCGCACAAGGGAAGGGTACCCGCCACCAGCGCACTATCCAGCAGACTTTAATGGCTACGGTGATTGTTTTAGTTATGGCGATTGTTTTTGTATTCGCGCTCATTGTTCAAGTTGCAAGACCAAGCAACAGG
>JASDQU010011657.1:145211-163232 GCA_032191745.1 Picea mariana | reverse complement strand
AGGAAGCACCAACTCCCTGTGTTCAAGCACCCACTTGAACCTTTGAGGACACCAGTCCTCCCTAGAACCTCCCAACCACCCTGAATTATAAATTCTTTGTTACTAAAACTTATTACAGCGATATAAAATTATTCAATGGCTTACCAGCCCTATCGTTGTTCTGTTACACTGCTTTGCCCTATCTGCATCAGTGTCTTCTACACCCCTCTATCACTTTCTTCTCGTCTGCCTTTTATGCTCTATGCGCCATATCCCTTCAATGTGCCATTCCTCAACTGTGCATTTCTGCTCCTGCGTTCTACCTCCTTGTACACACCTGAATTCTCCTACACCACGACAACAACCCTCATCTCTTCTTTGTTCCACCTTATTATATTCCCTGTGCTCCTTGTGCATGCGATATTTTCCCTGCCTCTGCATGCTCACACCCCCACCAATCCTCCACATCTCGAGTTCTTTTTCCTGATCATCGCAACTCTTTAGCTTCTCTGGTGGTTCTCACCATGCGTTCAACATCACTATGTGTTCTGCTAAGATTCCTCAACCTCTCTGGCAGTTTAGACTCCTTGTCTTCTCTGGCATAGTCGAGCTTATGCCTTATGTTTCAGTTATAGACTTCAATGCTCATCCATCTGTCAATCCCCCTAAGAATCGTCTTGCTTCACTGGACGAAGCTTAGAGACTCTTCAACTCCTCTAGCGATCACACAGAGGTCTCTTCGAATTCTATGGCAGAGACCATCAATGGTTCCTAGCAGTTACACTGCGAGGCGCAAAAGTAGCCATGTGATCTTGTTCAACTTCACTTGCATCGTTGGATTGAATTCATACAAACTTGCATTTACTTCGCCATTTCGCACTTCAGCATTTCGGGATCCCTGTGGTAATGATTTCATTACGCTCCATGTCCCAATCCCTGAAACTTCGAAATGGAGATTATCTAAACTAGCTCCTTCCTTCATCTTCCGTTGATGTGACCAATGGCTGCGACCACAGATTGAGCCAAAACATGTTTCGCATTTCGGCATTTCAGGATTTTGGCACTCCCATGGTAGAGTCTCTTAACGCTCCATGTCCCGATATCCGAATCTCTGAAATGGAGTCGGATCAACGGTCCACACTCTAAGTGATTCGATGGTTGTGATGTCTTCATGATTTCACATATCGCGATTTCGGGGTTCGCGACTTCGGGACTCCTATGGTAGGAGTTCTTTGACATCTCCATCTCTTGATTTCCAAAACTCCGAAGTGATGTAAACCTGCTGACATCACACATGGATTGAAACATGTCGAACAACTGCCATGTGTCACTCTGATTCATGACTTACATGTGCCTGAAATGTTGAATTAGCTTGACACTTGTCATTGCCTAGTTGTGCCACGTGTTCTTAGCTGATGTGGTTTGTTAACATTTCTTGTTTTGGAATTTTGAATTTTGGCACTTCGGGACTCCTAATGTTGAGATTCTCTGACTTCTCCATCTCTCGATTTCCGAAACTCCGAAATGGACTGGGATCAGCGGTCCAGATCAAACCTTGATCTGACGGCTCAGATTATTTCACGATTCCGCATATCGCGATTTCGAGAGGTTAGGGAATCTCGTTCCTTTGACTCTCCAGTCAGCGAAATGATGATCTTTGCCCACATGTCCTACCTAAAGATGGACATTCCTCCTTCTTTCAGGATTTTGTGAGCCCGCTACTCCTTGCACTTTAAAGAATGTGCAGGTTCTCCTTGATCCAACGAACATTGTTGCTGCTCTTCCCCGATTATCACTGCGTTGCTGATCATCGCTGCTGTACTCAAGCCATCATCGTTGCTATACTTTCCATCAATGAAAAGCATACGCTACCTGTAAAACATGCCAACAATCAGAACACCTCATCTTCTACCTATCTATGTCCCTCACCGACTAATAGTAGGGGAAATATGTTATCAAACCATCCTGCAAGGGTACAATGCTAATTTGGTAAAGGATAAGAAATGGGCCTTTGTACCTTATGAGTTTCATGTTGGTTTCTACATGGTGAAAGACACAACTTAGGCCAAGCAAGAAGTTTTAAGACAATTAGAGTTTTGATTCCAGATTGGTCGCTCTCTCAAGCATGACCCTAAAGGTTTAGTTCTAAATCACGCATCCCAAGTATCTTCTTGCTGGCCATACACCCATGACATATTTGAGGACGAGATCTTCACTGAAAATGATCAAGACTAGAATGAAGTGGTCACAAGGATGGCAGACCCCAAGGCAACCAGATTCAAGGCTCTAAGCTAGGATGAGCAAGCATTAGTCCTTGAACAAACCATTCAGGAGACCATCAAGACCAGAGAGGAAATGACCTCAGTAGGAGCAGTGGGATTACCCAGGGGAGTCATCGGAGTGATGGAGATTGCCCAGGTAACCCCGATATTAAACATGGATCTCTCTGAGGTTCAAAATGTGCAGAGGATGGCGGAACTCATGTATCAATAGGCCCAACGGATAATGAAGAAGATACAAGACAACCAAGAGCTCATCAGAGTGCCAAAATGTTCGATCAATAGTCTAGAAGAAATCCCAGCGGGGGTAAGCAACCCTGATTCTATAAAGCCTGGTAATAAAAACAGGTCTAATAACCCTGATTCCACAAGGCCGTCCATCGGACTGCCGACAAGTGCGACGATTCAACCAGAGGCGTGTTGAGTATCAGTTGGAGCAGGCACACCTAATCCTTTGAGTGAATTTATAAATATATATAGCTATGATGAGAGTCCGAAGACATGTATTGAGACTCTTGTGCAGATCCAAGAAGAAAAGGGACCTAAGAAGGCTACTTTTCCTCATCTCGAGGCCCAGATCTAGGAAATCCCATGAAAGGAAAAAGAAACCGAAAATGATCTTGACACAAAGAACCCCAAAGTGTGGGAGACCGAATTCGATGACTCGAAGGATAAGTCAGAACCAGATGAGCCAAAAGGAGGATCCCCACAAAAGGAAGTCGGCGATTCGACTGCCCACGAGCAAGTGAGTATTGGGTCTTTTCTCAACGTCTCTTTTTCTCTTGATACTCAGATCACCAATAAGAAACAGGTAGAGGATGAGCCCTTAGAGTATAATGAGAAAGTTCAGGAACACGGTCTGGAACAAGTATACACTGCTGGAAATCTGGGAAACACAATTACATGGGGTGATCAACAGGTTCATGAATTGGTGGATGAGGTGGTCGACATCTATGTGATATCCTATGATTTAAAGAAGAGGGTCATCGTCCAAAGAACCACGAAGAAAAGGAGAATCAAGTTGGATCGCTCCGTCCTCATCACCCTGGACAGAGCTAAACAGGATGGAAAAGAGTTGGCCTTCGCCTTGAAGGAGCTAGAGCATTTGCGCCATTTGTATGAATACTATAAGGGCACCACTCAAACTGTTTTTTATCTGAGAAGCAAGTTCGAAGCAACCTACAACAGGTTCACACACGAGTGGCACCTTTTCACTGCGAAGATAGTCTAGCTCCAAGAAGACACTCTCATGGCACTCACAACATGCAAGGATGTGGAGAGATGGATTGAAAGGGCATAGCAAGCCATATAAAGACTCGAATACATCGATGCAGTTCAATAGGACCGAGATAAAGAAGAACATGGCATTCGAGTGTTGGGCAAAATAAATCTTGATCATATGAAGTGATTGGCCAAGTACTGGGCTAAGATGTCCCAGGAACCACACAGATAAATTCAAAAGAAATGGGAAAAATGCGAGAAGCATTGGGGTAAAATCAACAAAGCAATGAAGGATATAGGACTCCCCGAGTTTGACGACCCTGACAAATTCATTGACTTATGCAACATAGTCGGATAACATGCCAAGCAAGACTCACTATGGGCCAAAGAGCTAGCCAAGGTGACCAATACATCACCAGGACAAGTGCAAAGATTTATGGAACATCCGATGAAGGATCAAACCATGCTACAACAGTTAAGCACCAGTCTAGTGAAGTACCGAGCACATGCGGTGGATATCAGAGGATTCTACGTGGCTCCGATGGAACAACACCATTTTATGGGCTCAATCTTGCGACTCAGTTGGTCCGAGTATGAGAAAAGTCATCCGTTCAAAGAACTATCTTGAGTTGACTGTTAAAGAAATTATTAGAAGATGATTCCACGTGGTGTATTTTTCTTTTCTTAAACTGTACTTAGTCGTTGTTTTCAGTTGAAATTTATATTATAAATAAATAAATCAACCAATTAGTTAAGGTTCGATGGTTGTGGCAATAACTCTTTATTTCTGGTTGTTAAGAATTATTTTCAAGTTTCTTTGAATTGAGAAGTCCTTCTAGACCAAAGACAAGTTATTTTCATCAACTGCATGTGTGATTGGAAGTGGAGAAGAATTGTTTCCTATCATTTTTCATGAATGATTTTGTAATGATTAAGAGCAATTAATTATGTTGTCAAGTTATTTGGTGCAATGTTTTTGTTGTTCTTTTCTTGAATGATGAAGATGAATCGTTGTGTTATTATGTTATGAATGGTTCTAGTAGATGAATTATTTTTCTTGCCATTATCTCATTGAATATGTGTTTTCTTTCTGGTAGTTAGTATCTCAGACAGTAATTGGATGGTCACATGGTTAATGTATTAGTACTAGGCATGTGGTATACAATTGTCATCTTCATGCTTGAGCAACGGGTTATCCCAAGTTCAACCTCTTCCCCTTAGTTAAGCTTAATTCCATTTTTGTTGCCAAGTTGGTTTATATCGGCTTACATCTCATATTGGTCCCACCCAAGAGAAAATATACAAAAGAGAATAGTCCAAACTGAAGGAAGATCCTTCGCAAGAAAACATAAATCCCATCGATAATTTGGCTGGATCGCAAGATCTGGAGAAACATTCCACTATTAAACATTGCAGAGTCTAATTCGGCCTCGATGGTGGGTTTGGTTCCTACTGTTGAATCAAGGGATTTAAGACCCACCATCAGAATTGGCACTAGAAGGAGGGCTTGAGAATGAATGGTTGGATTCATACTCTACAAAGTATTTCAAACAACTTATAGATTCAAAACAACCCACATGCATGTCTAGTCATTCCGAAGACAACCCACACACGTTGAGTAATCTTGAAACGAGTAACTCACCCTAGCCCGAGGAAGAACCTTTTCACCTTGAAATACCTTACGCTCTTCCTCACAAGGAAGTAAATCAATTCAGAAGAATCACAAGAGCCTACGCTCGACAGATCGGTGTGTTGTCCTTAGCTCCCATACTCCCTCGAAGAGAACAACAAAGAAGACCAATGGTTAGCACTCCCGACGAGGTTTTTGTACACTCGGTAGAAGACTTAATAGATTTCGCAATCACCAAAATCCAAGAACCTCTTGATTTGATACCCGAAACGCTAGCTGACGATGTCTCTGAACTGGACAATTTTTCAAAAGAGGAGGAGTTTAACTCAAAGTCTGAAGATATGGAAGGAAAAAATGACCATAATGATGAAAGGGGGAACCCGCCTCTGAAAAATAAAACTTGGTTAGCCAAATATGCTTTGGCCCTCCCAAGACCAGTTCATAACCTTCCTTGTCATCTAGAGAATTTTCTTCCTAAGTTCGATCCTGAAACTTCTGGATTACCTAAAGATCATATCAAGAAATTTATACTAGCGATCAGGCTTATGAACGTCCAACATGAAGACACAGTATGCATACTTTTTCCAAATACATTTAAAAATTCATCTTCCACATGGTACTTTAATCTGTCAGTAGGATCTATAACTAGCTGGACAAATTTTCAAAAATATTTTCTAGACAAATTTTCCGAAGAAACTACTATGGGAGCTCTGATGGCCAAGTTGTTCACCACCACCATGAGTTCAAAAGAAAGGGTCAAGGACTTCAATCAAATATTCAAAACCATATTGAACAAGTTCCAACCTGAAGCTAAGCCAACTCAGAAATTGCAAATCAAAGTTTATGATAACGCTCTTCGAGCTTCCATTTCCATGTTTGTAAAAAGGGTTGTTAAACAAACCCTAGTTGAGAATTTTGAAGAATCCAAAACGATAGAATTCCATATTAGAGGGTGTAAAGAAGGCCAAGTTTTGTTAGTTAAGAAAGAAACTCAACCTCCTCCCAAGAGAGGACTCCTCTTGGCTAGACCGTTGGGGAAACAAGCATAACAAACTCTCGACAAGGGTAATGGAGACATAGAAGATATACAACGCATGGTTAATAAATTATTAAACGAGATCATAGATATGAAGAGAAATGCAGGAGAAGGAAATTGAGGCCAAAGGCCCTATAAGCCTTTGTTTAAAAGGAAACCATCGTTCAAGGCGATTGACCCTCCCTCGGCTAACTTAAATATCGATCTAGGGGATGTAGCATCTAATTCTTTCTGTATGTATCACCAAGAAAACCACTCCGAAAGAGACTACCCTCAATGGGTGCACGCCATGAATATGATGGTCAATCGGTTTCTAGACGAAGTCTCCCTGACCAAACAATCGATAAGTTCAATCATGAATATTTTTGACCAGGAAGAGGTTGATCCACCACAAGATACAACCATGCTGATATGGGATCCCGACCTGATCATGCCTTCCGATGACATATTTGAGTCTCAAGAACCAACCGTCGAGGTCTCAGTGGTGCAGACGTGCAACAAAGGTCCACTTGTCTCAAAAGACAATGTTGCTACCCAAACTTCAAGAAATAAGACAACCCTCGATCACCAAAAACACCTTTTTCTCCCAGTAAGAAACCTATAAGCATCCATACCCAAGAATCCCCCAAACTCGATTACAACATAGTTGAATATTTGAAGAAGTTAAGGGATAACATATCATTCATGGACATGTGCAGGATCCCGCAATAGAAGGACTTCCTGCTACAATCTTTGAACTCAGTAGAAAACCCTATGACTAGCAATGGTCAGGAAATAAATCTAGCTTCCATAGACCTAGTAAATAAACGAACCGTGAATACCTGTTTGGAAGATAAGAAAGGGAAGCCTTTTGTCCCACCTTTCCTCTTAACATTTGAAGTTTTCAACAGGAACCTCCATAATTATTTGGTAGATTCAGGAACATATTCCAACATTATTCCCTTGTCAATTTGTAGAAAATTAAATTCCATTCCTCTACAGAGAGAAAAACACGTGATACAACTAGACAAGACCCAAGTCAAAGTCATGGGGGAACTTAGGGATGTAATGATCAAAATAAAAACACATCCTAAATTTTTACAAGTGATTGACATCATCGTGGTAGACATCCCAGAGGCCTATGGGTTATTACTAAGTCGAGATTGGTGTAAGAAGTTAAATGGGTACTTTAGCATAGGCTGGGCACACCTTTGGCTACCACTAAAGGGATACAAGAATATGATCAGAAACGATAGGGAGAGATATCTGAAACATACGATCACTAATCTAGAAACCCTGATTGAACCCTCATCTACAGATTTCCCTGTACTGGGAAATTATTCCTGTGATTCCCACTTCAAAAACTTTTCCCCTCTCTTATCCGATGTCCCCTTCACTCAAAACTCTGAAATGGTTTTTCAAGAGAAATCATCGATACCGACAGAAGACACCCTCCTCTGCCAAGAATCTGCGTTAGAAGTTATAGAACAAGAGATAGGAAAACTAAAAAGAAATAAGCAAGAAGAAGAGGGTGATTTTCGTTCACAAATTTGGACCATATACTTTGATGGATCTAAATTGTAGGAGGGATCGGGGGCAGGGTGCATCCTCATTGATCCAAAAGGTAAAATTTATTTCATGTTCTGTCGACTAGAATTTGAATGCACCAATAACATTGTCGAGTATGAAGCTCTAGTACAAGGGTTAAAGAAATCCATAGACTTGAACACCAAAGAATTGAAAGTTTTTGGGGACTCATATATTATCATTAGACAAGTAAGGAATACTATACACTATAATTCCACGCACCTGAAGAATTATCAGTAAGAAGCGCATAGGTTAATGGATCATTTTGAAGCTTTCAATATCACCGCGATCCCCAGAGCAAAGAACATCCTTGTTGATTCCCTGGCCACAGCGGCTTCGAGGTTGTCACCTCTAGAGGACTATGAAGCCTCTCGGTTCACTATGGAACTACTCTACAAACCATCGGTGCCTAAAAACATCTCTAATTGGAAGGTCTTTGAAGGAGATGAATAGATCATAAACTTCCTGACTAACCAAGACAATTTCAAATATTAAGCCATTGACTATGAGGTATTCCAAGAGAAAGCGATAGAAATTGATCCTTGAATAGGCCAACCTATTGATAGATCAAAATCTCACACCATCCTGAAGGGGATAGCTAATATAGAAAGTTTGTTTGACCTAAAAGAATGCTTTAGGGGGGCTAAGAATGCCAAGACCGGTAGCTCCTGTCCCCTGCATGAAACTATAAATCTTGGAACCCCAGAAAATCCAAAGAATTTGAATCTCAGCAAGAGCATATCTAAAGCGGAAAGAATGGCTTATCTCAAACTGTTTAGACAATATCAAGATGTCTTCGCATGGTCCTACAGAGACCTGAAAACCTACGACACCCAGATCATTCAACGCACTATACCGTTGAAACCTGAGGTGAAACCTTTCCAACAAAAGCTCTGAAAGTATCACCCATCCCTGGAGCCTCTCATGTATCATGAATTAAAGAAACTTTTAGATGCCAATATAATTTTCCAAGTCAGGCATTCTGCATGGGTAGCAAATCTGGTTCATGTGAGGAAAAAGTCTAGAGAAATTCGCTTATGTGTAGATTTTAGAAATCTCAACAGAGCTTCATAAAAGGAAAATTACCCAGTCTCGCCAATGGAGAAACTCTTGTATACCATGTTTGGCTTAGAGATCTTCTCCCTACTAGACATTTTATCAGGTTACAACCAAGTCTTGGTTTCAGAGGAGGATCATTTAAAAACTTCCTTCTGAACGAAGTTGGTAACCTTCGCTTATAAACGCATGCCTTTTGGGATAATCAATGCAGTAGCAACCTTCCAAAGGGCCATGGATGTAGAATTTAGGGGACTAATCAAAAAGTGTGTGGTAGTGTATCTAGATGATGTAACAGTGTATTCAAAGAATAGAGAATAACACATCCAACACTTAATTGAAATTTTCGAAAGGTGTAGGAAATACGGTATATCCTTAAATCCAAAGAAAACCATTTTTGGCATCGAGGAAGGTAAGTTGTTAGGTCATATTATATCCCAAGCAGGTATTCGCATAGACCCATAAAGGATTAAAGCCATAGCTCAACTCCCATTGAACCATAACAAGAAACCTATGCAATCCTTTTTCGGGCAAATCAATTTTGTGAGGAAAGTCACTCCCAATTTCACAGAAATCATCAAACCCTTACAAAAGATGATTCACAAAGATGCAAAATTTAAGTGGGATGATCAACGAAAGGATGCTTTCAAAAATATTAAAACTACCATATCCCGGCCCCCTGTGCTACGAAGTCTCGATTTCAATAGGGATTTTTTCCTCTATACTTTTGCCTTCGACCAGTCGTTAGCTGTAGTATTGACTCAAAAGGATTATGACAACAGTGAAGCTCTGGTGTCAGTCATGAGCATTAATCTCCAAGGATTCGAGCTTAACTATTCTGTTGTTGACAAACAGGTCTATGTGGTACACAAGGTAGTAAAATACTTCAGGTCTTACATCCTCAAGAACCACACCAAAGTGATTCTGCCTCACCCTGCAGTCTGATCCTTGTTTACTCAACAGAGATGGGTGAAAGAAGAGGGAAATGGATGGCAGTAGTCCAAGAATTTGATCTAGATATAAAACCTTCCAAACTTGTTAAGGGTTAAGGGTTGTGCAAACTCGCAGCTGAAGCTCATGACCAAGAAAATGAAGATTCTGGATGGGAGAATGAAAAGGAATTATGGTGTGGTGAAGCTTCATACATTTCCCCAAGGCCCGAGTCTCGGTATAAAAATATGACCTACCTCCTAGACCATGGGGCCTGCCTGGAAAATATCAACCCCAAGGAAAGGAGAGCTCTTAGGTTAAAATCTGCACAATATTGCCTCATAAATTGGGTACTCTTCCAGATTAATTATGATGGAGTAATCTTAATATGTCTCGAACGTGAATATGTAGACAAAGTCATGAAGAAACTCCATGATGGCCCTGTCAGTGGGAATTTCGCAAGAAACACCACCACTCATAAGATACTGAGAGATGGTTATTATTGGCCCACCTTGTTCAAAGATGCCCATACCTGTGCAAGAAAGTGTAAAACTTGTCAAGTAAGCGTGGGGAGGGAGAAGAAAGTGACAATCCCACTCCAGCCAGTGATTGTCTCTAGGCCTTTTGAGCAATGGGGGTTAGATATCATAGGAGAAATCACACCAAGCTCTTCAAAACAACAAAAGTACATCATGACTGCCACTGATTACTTCACAAAATGGGCAGAGGTTATCCCTTTGACTCATGTAAATGGAAAAGTGGTGATCCAATTCATAGAGAAACAACTAATCACAAGGTTTGATGTACCTTCTATCCTGGTTTTTGATAATGCAGCTTACTTCTCTTCCACCCGATTGAAGGAGTTTGATTTTTACAAAGGAATCATAATTAGGTACTCTGCAAATTATTATCCATAGGGAAACGGCATGGTAGAATCAACCAATAAGAACCTAGTAAGAATACTAAAGAATACGGTTGCAAATAACCAAAGGAATTGTATAATCTACTCCATAACTCTTTGTGGGCCGATAGGGTCACACCCAAAGAAGCCATCAGAAATTCCCCATACTTCCTAATTTACGGACAGGAAGCCATTCTCCCAAATGGGATTTATCTACCATCTCTTCAACTAGCCCAAGATTCCAACAGGGATCCCTCCTCAGTCATACAACAAAGAATTGATACTCTACTCATGCTAGAAGAAGAGAGAGAAAAGGATAAGTCAAAATTCATAGCTCACCATCATATAGTGAAAAGGTGGTTTGACAAGCATAAGGCCAAAGAGAAGGATTTTGAAATAGGAGACTTAGTACTGAAATGGGACAGGGTGAATGAGACGAAAGGGAAACATTCTAAGTTTTAGAATCTGTGGCTTGGACCTATCCATGTGGATGAGAAGATTGGGGCAGGCACTTATCAGTTATAGAATCTGAGGGGGGAACCTGATGCCCTCCCAGTATATGTCCAAGCGCTCAAACAATATTTCCAATAAATAAATAAATAAGGGCGACATCTTGTTATAGTGTTTTGAGGATTTCAAAATACTTTTCTTTTCGGTTTTCTTTTGGCTTTCTAGATTTCTGCATTTTTGAAAGTTGTGTTTAGAGGGACAATGGTTGACCTTAATTCATGCGACATAGTGAACTCTGTTCTGAAATCATCGTTCACATACCAGTCGAAGCATGGAGGAAGAACAAAGATTTTGTGTTCGCCCAATGAGTCGCCATTTGTTGAGCACTCAACACACCCTAAAAGTCTACGTAAAATCTCACTTTTTGGGTACTACTTGATATTTTGGCATAGTCTGATATGAAAAAGGTGTCCTTTGCTTATATCTTTTGTTGTTCATTAATTTTTTAGAATATTGTTGGGACATGTAAAAATCATTAACTTAAAAGACTAATATTTAAATTAGAGAAATGATAGTCAAGGTTTTCCTGGATGTGTTTAAGGATTTCGGCATTGGGAAGGATTAAGCATGAAAGAGAACACTAGACAGAACCAAAGTTGTTGAGCCCCGATCTTCGTTGGCATCGACAGTCACAAAATTTATTTTGCGACAAGCACCACCAAAAATGTCGTTGATGACTGATCAATTCAGCATCGACGAAAGGTTAAAAGAATAAGCATTGAACAAAACATGAAATAATAATTGCCGACCTCTGAGACATTTTCGACGTTGGAAGTTTTTCAAGAGGATACCGACTGAAACATGCCTAAGGATATCGTCGATTCCTGATCTACCCACTAAGAACACAACGCAATGGGACATTTTGGCTCTGAGATATGCTAGATGCAATGCATTTAAAGGTTAATTAATTCCAGAATCTCACACTAACTGCTAATTTGTGCACGAATCAAAGGACTAATGGAACCTGCCAATACAATGTTTTTCCTCCCCACGCCTCCATCGTCAACCCATGTAGAATTTATTTGCAAAGTTTCAGCAGTAGATTGTTTTTAATTTCACCCATTACTCGTATTAACTGGTTGATACGTCTGGTATGATCTCTCCCATTATATTCTCTAAGTCATTGAAAACAGGGTTATTCTGTGCACGAAGAAATCTGAATCATCCATAGGAGCGAAACGAGAAGTCCGGGGATAGCTTCCAAGGTCCAGTGAGTATAAAAACAACATTTTAGCAAGTGTTATAGGTATGTACTAGTCTATGGATGTTTTATGCTTTGTTACATATGCTTTATCCAATGTCACCCTGCACACCTTCCTGAAGATTGTTTCTGATTGCAGGAAAGATGCCTCCGAAGAAACCCACCACCAAGAAATCTTCAAGAGCTCCAAAGCTATAGGAACCAGAGGTGGGAGAAGTTTCCTCCCCAGTGGTGGTGACACAATTGGAATTCACTCCAAAACTGGTGCCTGTCATCAAAACTGCCACCAAGAAAGCTTTCAATCAACCCCTGGCCTTTGGAGACACAAAGGCGAACATTGGGACCAAGACAGTATTCCCGTGTTGGGAATAACGTTTCAAGAAGATTAAGCGAGAAGAACTCCCTGAGTATACTCCGCACAAAGATCCTAATACAAGAAGACTCGATGATGAAGTCCTCCTGAATGTCCGAAAGGCATATCTACACATGGTAGTAAGAAAGACCATGGTATTTCCCTGCATTGAACTCCTGAAATGGCTTATTGATCACACTGACACACAAAAATGTCTGATTAACAACAACAACGATGGGTGTGTCAATGTTTTGCTTCCATTAGAAGTGAAAAATTATTACAAGCTCAGAGATCTGAAAGAGCGGTTGAATAATGATTTTGTTTTGAGCTTCTATGAGAAGCATGATACCAGTAAGGTGATGGCTTCCTGGTGGAAAGAGGATAAAAAATTCACCAATCGGACCTTCGGCTGGTACCCGACAACCAACCTTAGAGAACCTTACATCTATCTAATGGCTCTCCTATACAGATTGCATGTGGAAAAAGATTGCTCCAGGTTTTTAGAAGCTTGGATGCCTCTAGCATATATCGTGGCCATTTTTGGAATAGGTTTCAACTGGGGCACAATCATCTCCAAAAAGATGAGCACTTGCATACGAAATGCTCAAACATCGAAAGAGGGAGAAGCCCCGTCCTTTTACATGGCATATTATTCTTTGGATGTCGTCTGGGCCAGAAATTCTTTCACTGAAATGAAATTAAACTGGCACACCTCAGAGCTCCCGGTCCATGTTCATTTCGGCATCTTGTGGGAGAACAGGTACAATAAATCATATTCTCTCATCTACGACCAATTTATCACACACATTTACTTGTTGATATTCAAAAAGGAATGTCCAAGGTTGTTAGACACAGCCAAAAAGATTATATCGAAGGTTGAACACGGGTATCTGGATTAGCATGACACCTACATCAGGGTTTTTGGTGCCATCGAAGAGCCTCATCTACTAACTATCTATGTCCCCGACTGACTAATAGTAGGGGAAATATGTTATCAGACCATCCTGCAAGGGTACAATGCTACTTGGGTAAAGGATAAGAAGCAGGCCTTCATACCTTATGGGTTTCATGTTGGTTTCTACATGGTGAAAGACACACCTCAGGCTAAGCAAGAAGGGTTAAGTCAATTGGAGTTTCGATTATAGACTGGTCGATTTCACAAGAATGACCCTAAAGGTTTAGTTCTGAAGCACGTGTCCCAAGTATCTTCCTACTGGCCATACGCCCATGACAAATTCAAGGAAGAGATATTCACTGAAAATGATCAAGAATGGAATGAAGTGATCGTAAGGATGGCAGACCCCAAGGCAACTAGATTCAAGGCTCTGAGCTAGGATGAGAAATCGTCAGTCATTGAACAAACAGTTCAGGAGACCATCAAGACCAGAGAAGAAATGACCTCAGTAGGAGCAATGGGATTACCCAAGGGAGTCATCGTAGTGGTGGAGATTGCCCAAGTAGCGCCAATACTAGACACAGATCTCTATGAGGTTCAAAATGTGTAGGGAATGGGGGGACTCATGTATCAACAGGCCCAATGGCTAATGAAGCAGATGGGGGACAAACTAGAGCTCATTGTAGTACCAAAATTTCTGACCAAAAGTCCAGGATAAATCCCTATGGGGGCGAGCGGCCCTGATTCCATAAACCCTGGCAATAACAATGGGTCTAATAACTCTGATTCCACAAGGCCGTCAGTCGGACTACCGACAGGTGCGATGATTCAACCAGAGGTGGGTTGTGTATCAGTTGGAGTAGGTGCGCCTAATCCTTTGAGTGAATTTAGAAATATATATAGCGATGATGAGATCCCAGAGACATCTCTTAGAACCTTTGTGCATATACAAGAAGAAAAGGGACCCAAGAAGGCTTCTTTTCCTGATCTTGAGGCCCAGATCCAGAAAATCCCATGAAAGGAAAAAGAATCTGAAAACTCTCCCGACACTAAGAACCCCGAAGCGCTGGAGACCCGAGTCGATCACCCGAAGGATAAGTTAGAACCGAACGAGCGAAAAGGAGGATCCCCACAGAAGGTAGTCAACGATTCGACTGCCCAGGACCAAGTGAGTATCAGGTCTTTTCTTGACGTCTCTTTTTCACTTGATACCCAGATCCCCGATAAGAAACAGGCAGAGGCTGAGCCCTCAGAGTATAATGAGAAAGTTCAAGAAGACGGTGTGGAACAAGTATACACCGTTGGAAATCTGAGAAACACACTTACATGGGGTGATCAATAGATTCCTGAACTGGTGGACGAGGTGACCAACATCTATGTGATCTCCTACAATTGAAATAAGAGGGCCATCGTCCAAAGAACCATGAAGAAAATGAGAATCACATTGGATTGCTTCGTCCTCATCACCATAGAGGAGGATTTGATAAACATAAAAAATGCCAGAACATCTGAGCTCATTGGCGCGGGGATGGTGATTTTGGATGCCACCGTTGACAGATCTAAATGGGATGAAAAAGAGTTAGGCATCACCCTGAAGGAGCCAGAGAATTTGTGCCATTTGGATGAATACTATAAGGGAACCACTCGGACTGTAGTTTATCTGAGAAGCAAGTTCGAAGCGGCCTACAACAAGTTTACACACGAGTGCCACCTCTTCACTATGAATATAGCCAAGCTCCAGGAAGACACTCTCATGGCACTCACAACATGCAAGGATGTGGATCAATGGCATGAAATGGTGCAACAAGCCGTAGAAAGACTCGAATACACTGATGTAGCTCAGTAGGGTCGAGATAAAGAAGAACATGACATCCGAGTGTTGGGAAAAAATAGTCTTGATCTTATGAAGTGATTGGCCAAGTACTAGTTTAAGATGTCCCAAGAAGCACACAGAGAAATTCAAAAGCAATGGGAAAAATGTGAGAAGAATTGGGGTAAAATCAACGAAGCAATGAAGGATATAGGACTCCTCAAGTTTGGCGACCTCGACAACTTCATCGAATTATGCAACATAGTCAGATCACATGCCAAGAAAGAATCACTATGGGCCAAAGAGATAGCCAAGGTGACCAATACATCACCAGGACAAGTGCAAATATTTATGGAACATCCGATGAAGGCCCAAACCGTGCTACAACAGTTAAACACCAGTCTAGTGAAGTATCGAGCGCATGCGGTGGATATCAGAGAATTCTACACGGATCTGATGGAACAACACTAGTTTCCATGGGCTCAAACCTGGGACGAACTATTTATCAGTTGGTCCAAGTATGAGAAAAGTCATCCTTTCAAAGAACTATCTTGAGTTGACTGTTAAATAAACTATTAGAATATGATGCCATGTGGCTTATTTTGCTTTCCTTAAACTACACTTAGCCGTTGTTTTTAGTTGAACTTTAGATTATAAATAAAGACATCGACCAATTAGTTAAGGGTCGATGGTTGTGGAAAGAACTCTTTATCTCTAGTTGTTAAGAATTATTTTGAATTCGCTTTGAATTGAGAAGTCCTTCTGGACCAAAGACAAGTTATTTTCATCAACTGCATGTGTGATTGGACATGGAGAAGAACTATTTCCTACCATGTTTCATGAATGATGTTTTAATGAGTAAGAGCAATTAATTCTGCTGTCAAGTTATCTGGTGCAATGTTTTTGTTGTTCTTTTCTTTAATGATGAAGATGAATCAGTGTGTTATTATGTGATGAATGGTTCTGGTAGATGAATTATTTTGCTTGCCATTATCTCATTGCATATGTGTTTTCTTTCTTGTAGTTAGTATCTCAGACAATAATTGGATTCTCACATGGTTAGTGTATTAGTACTAGTCCTATGTTTTGTGGGTGGGAATCCATCCTACGTAGTTAGCATTTAATGGCTCTAATCATGCATGCAAAAAATGACCATTTCAAAGGCTTCTACTCTTTCCTATTCTCCCAACACAAAACCCCACATTCATGCAATACCAAGGTGTAAATGAGATTCGGTAACTCTACCTTAAGTCCTTCATTTGATGTCGATCCCTTTTCTTCCACTCACTCTTTGATTGCAAGCCTCCTCCCAAAGATGACCTACATTCACACATGAACAAACAAAAAGCTGCGAACATGCGATTCATATACTAATTGTTGGGTTAGTTGTGACAATATCATAAAAAAAACATTCAACTCGAACACATGATATGGCGGGATGAGAAAAGTATTCCTTTTTGTATTAATCTTCACAAGAGTAAACTTACAATATGTGGTTGACACTACTCCTCAAAACTGGTCCTGGGCTCCTCTTCAACTGTCCTCCAACTGCTTTTCTCTATACTTATCTTTACACGAGGATGGCTAAAGGTTGGGACAAGGGAAATGCTCAATTGGGTATCGTCTCTTTACTATGATTTTCCTCCTTTCAAATGGGACCCTTACCCCTTCTTTTATAGGCTAGAAGGAGCTAGGTATTTCGTCAAAAGACCGACCATGCATGGCCGAAAGGTTTAGATAACTTGCCCAAAGTTGTGTGTTCCATAAACAACATTCCTTTTTCCATGCTTTTGTAGGTACACGTGGGTTGTATTGGGGCAGCTAGCATGTACACTCATGCAGTAATGGAGCAGGGCACGTGGGCCTTTATAAAGGGGGTTTTTAAGAAGAGTTGTTTAGTAGTGTTTTGGCAAAGAAGGAGTGTGAGATGGCCTGATGATAGGTAAGTATGTCTGGTGCAAATTAGGGTTATAACAGATGCCCCCTAATGTGTGAGGTCAGAAGAGCATCTGATGGACGAGATACATTATCAATCTTTATCAACGTACAAAATCAGTGAGCCTAGGGACCAGAATTCAAGAGGTGTCATCTGCAAAATAAAAATTGTCTCACCGAGGATGAAAGAACATCATGGCTACCAATAAAATACACTGTAGATCCATGTCATATAACTATATAAAGTGCAACTGCGAGCAATACATAGCGGATCTACATCTCAAAATAAAAAAGATATACATGTATAGTATCCATCTTCTAGAAGATGATAAGGTCTGATGGCTGGAGATGAGGTCTTTAGAGCTCGAGAAACAACTTCAAAATCTTCAAAACTTGGGTAGGAGTGTAATATGAGTGTACAACTTCACTACCCAGAGGTCTTCGATGGCTCGTCGGTCATGGACTAGAGGATCTTGATGATCAGACTGAAGGCTTCATTGATTTCAATGTTAAGCCCTAATATTGGCTCATTACCACTTAATTGAGGCATATTAGATTAGTAATGTTATTTTATTTATGTCGGCTTAGGCCATTAGTTGTAATTTAGATTAGTAATGTTATTTTATTTATGTCGACTTTAGGCCATTAAACCTCCTAGTCTCCTATATATACCAAGGAGACATTTTCATTTTGAATCATCTTGGACTTGAACATTTAAGT
>JASDQU010011657.1:134378-144561 GCA_032191745.1 Picea mariana | reverse complement strand
CAAAAAGGACTTATATTCACCCCTCAATTAGGAACATGGAAGCAAGTAATCATGTTGTACATGTTTTTGGGACTTCTATGATACATTAAATAGTTGTTATTTTCTATCTAATAACGGGAGTGTGAATTTAGGGGTGGAAAATACATGGGGGATTGTTTATGATCCCAAAGGAAATAAAGAACTAAGTTTCAAGTGGGGATTGGGAGAAGCTTCCAATAATCAAGCTAAGGTTGTAGCTCTCTTCCAAGAACTTAGGATCCTTGATGCAGGAGGATCAAGAGCCTTGTGGTTATTGGTGATTAATTAATTATAACAAAGTTGATGCACCACTCCTCTCCTCTAGAGGACTACAATATAGCAAGGATTATATTCAAAGTAAAACATGAAGAAAAGTAATTTGAGATGGTAGAGTACTTATATGTACTGAGAGAACACAACAAAGAAGAAAAAATTGTGGCCAATGGAGCAACCAATTTGAGTGTGGGAGTTCTTAGAAGAAAAGAAGGATTTGTATCCTTTTCCCACATCCCTTAGTGCAAGTCACAATATTCATAAAGTAAGGTTATAATGGTGGATACATCACAAGTGGCGTGTTTCATTAACAACAAAGAGGGGGAAATTAACATCATCCAAATGTTAGGTGCATTCTCACATACCATCCCCAATGGAAACTTGGGATATGAATATGACAGGGTCGGGTCTTGTTGCTAGCACCCACTGCTCATAAAAAAAATTCAAATATTTTTCAAAATCCATCGATGAGATAAGACCCCATTCAACCTATTATACATACAGAAAAACATAAATTCTTTTAAACAAAACATTAAACCCCCCACCCCACCCCCATCGAATAACCCCATGGTCACCCATATGACCAAAATTTTGAGGTTTAACTTATGTTGTCATCCCTTGCAACCTTGCCAAAATTTGGTGGTGGTTGTAGGAGGGGTGGGGGTGGCTCAACTATCCACCTCACTCCTTTAGTTACCCATTATTCGTGGTTTAGGGAAATGGCACAAGCCAAGAGCACAGGTCGAGGGAATAGGTGGAGGAGTGAAGGAGGAGGTGTTTTTTGGAGGTGAACGCCCAAAGAGGAGGATCCCATGGCAACGAAGGATGAGCTCAATCGGGTATCCCTTTATTATGGAGGAGGGTCGGCCACTTGGGTTGAGAGATGAATGAGGCCAGGGTTTGAGAAGAGGTGCATTCGTGCCCGATGAATCAAGAAAAGGGAGAAGGAGTGGTGGTGTCATGTGGATGGAAGCATAGGGTGGTGATCATGTGTCACAACTAGGGGAGATAAAGGGGATAGAAATTCCCAACTAGGGTTAGTGTGTAGAGAAGAGGTCGTGGAGGAAGAGGAAGGGTGACGACCCAGTGATTGTGTGGAGGTCGCAACCATGGGTGGTGAGGTGGTCGTGCAGAGGTGTAGTTTCTTGCAAGTTGACGAGAGAGGGGAGGGTGTGGGTGTGGAGGGTCGATGAGGGCTTCGGTCCTATCAATGGTGGCCAAGATATGACCCATTGTGCATGCGGGGGTGGCCAGCGGGTGGCTGGACCTCCAATTGAATTTAATTTTTTTCAAAAAATGTGGGTTTTTAAACAATAATTTTGAATTTTTCAAGTAACTCATGGGAAAAAGAAAGGGGGAGGCTAGGGTTTGTTAGCCTCTTTATCATATACAATCATTAAGTCTTAGTATACCAACTTTGTATATTTCACATGCTAGGATATAGTTGTTATCCTAAGTGTGTTTCTAGATTCATATATTTCCTCCTCCTCCCTTATCTCCTGATGAGGTGTCGATGTGAGAACAATTGAGGTGGTTTCATTATTGTATTATGTATTTGTATCATTAATATGAATACGATGTTGAGAATTATGGCTTGAGGCCTTTTCCACCAATATTCTTGTCCTAATATTCTTATGCTCAATTTCTTCAATTGGTATCAAAGATCTTATAGTTCCTAAGGGCTTGTTAAACTTGAGAGCCATGCTGGTGATCCATGGAAGGTGAGAATATCAAGTTTAATGGTAGTGATCAGTGAACCATTCAAATCTAAATTGATTAGTATTGATTGATGGTGAAGTGCAACCGATGGTGTGAAGATGTGCATGAAGAAAGAGGATCCAAGAGAATTAACCATGAAGCAGAGAATTCATATCCAATCTCGGACCCAACAATTTATAAGGTGACTGTGCAAAGTACAACATTGGCAAGGATGTTGCAGGTACAAAGTATGCGTGAAGTGTAGTAGTTGCGTAATAGGAGGATGTGGTGTAAAACTCTGTGTGGAGGAGAAGAAAATCAAAATTGTTGTCCAAATTGATTACGGTAACTTCCTACCAGAAGTTTCAACAATTGTAGATTTATTTCTTGTAGAATGCATTTTCTAGATTTGTAAATTTCTTGCATAGAAAAAAAAAAATTCTTCAAGGTTCAAACCCCCTCGATTTGAAATTTGTAGGAACAGTTTTGCAATTAAAAACTCATGATTTTCTGTTTAAGGAGGCCTTTGAGGCTTGGGATTGAGGCCTAAGAGGGGTTCAAATCCCCTCCTCCTTGCAACTTGCAAAAGAAACTAATAAGAATAGCAAAGAAATATTCTAACAGTCATGAACACTCAACCTAATAACTCTGCTCCAACAATCAACATAGAAACCAATAGCCAGAACTTTGAACCAACAAAAAATAATTTTGAACCATACCCAAAACAAAAAAAATAATTCTGAACTAGCAAGATAAACCCCATCACAAATTAAAAAAACATTTCTAGAGAAAATGAATCATTGGTTATGTAATACATGTTCTTTGTTGTTGCTAGTTGACTATCAAGTCCTACTGCCATGGAAACTCTGAACTTTCTTCCTAGAACCTCTTTGTTGCAGGTCGCCTGAGTTGCATGGGAGAGGCTCAGTGTCATGCCCTCCTTTTTCCCTCCATTTTTTATTTTTCTTATTTTTTAAATAATTTTCTTGAAATTCATAATTTATTTAGTCATTTTTATTTATGTGAGTAATTATTTAGATTTCTTTTTTACCCACGATCAAATTAGTCATATAATTTAGTCATTTGTAGCTGTGATGCAAAAAATTAGTAGAATTTGGTAATTTTTATTAGTAGTGACTAAAATTTTTACTCATGTAGTCATTTATTTTCCAAATTCTACTAGTGAAGATCTCCCTCTAGAACTTGTTGCAGCCTCATATCTGGTAGAACTTGTATGCGGCCTCATATCTATTGATTTATGCGAGAACTTGTGATTTGGATTTTGGAATTTGTTGAAAAAAATTATTGGCTACTCTAATCTGGTTTGTGTAGATTAAGGGGTTGGGATGTACCTAACCAACTGGGGGTACTTATTCTCAAATTGTGCATGGCTCCTTGTCCCATTTTTTTTTTTAGGCCAAAATTTTGTAGGACACCATTGCGACATGTGATTTCCATCACTAAGGAATAAAGGTGGTAGTAACATATTTGGAGAGTAGTAGACCATTGTTGCATGTGATTGCAATCACTAGGGGATGAAAGGTGGTAGTAAGATATTTTCTCAAGGATCAACCATTGTTGAGGGGATAAAAGTTGTAGTGAGACCCATACATGCCAAAATGTCATGGGGTTTGGTAGTGATACAATTCTAGGAGACTCTCCATAATGCTAAGGTTAATCAACTACAAATTTGATTGATGATAATCCTTTATGATCTGTGTGGGTTCATAGCAAAGAACACCACTATCGAGAATGGTTGCAAACATCAATGGTGAGAATGGTAGTAATGTACTTGCACCCCATAACTTATGAGTATGGGATTGAGATATATATATATAGAAAGAATGGTCATATTCCTTGAATTTCCTCACCTTACTGAGATTGAGTCTTTCCCTATTGATTGAATATTGGTTCATGGGGTTTCAGGCATGTTTGTCTCGACACTTGAGATTATGTGAACTAAAAGTTACACATACCACACATACAAGTATTTAATTTTTTCATTGATAGTATCTTGACTGATGACATATTTATGTATTCTCTATGGGACATTGGACAATTTATCTTGTATTCTTGTTGAATTTTCTATAGATACTTTGATAATTCTAGAACTATCTTTCTTTGTTGAATATGGCCTAGCTTTAGAGGACCATATCCCTTGTTAGAGGGGGAGGATTGTGACACCCCTTATATATTATTTTGAGTTATATGGTTATAGGATATGGTTTTTTGGACTCGTTGACCCCTTGTTGGTTCATTAGTAACAATTGACTATGTTAGACTTATATGTTTGTGTTTCATATGAATGAATGGTATTAATGACATGTATATGCATTATAGTTGGTATGATACCTTGTTATGCTTCATGATGAGGTTGCATGTGTATCTTAGTGGACTAACTGGTGATAGGTTTGTAGACATTTACTACACAAACACTTAGTCAACAAAATATTTCAGCCTCCAATAGTCATTCACCAATAATGCTAGTTAGCACAAGCATTCAACTAGAACTATGAGAAGAAATACAAAATGATTGAGATATGAAAAATATAGCTATGAAAATAACAATGAACAACAAACAAAATATCACCACATTTCACACTAGATATCTAGGAAATTCCCCTGGAAAACCCCCGAAGGGAAAACCATCCAAGGAGAGATTCTTTGTTATTGAGCTCGTAGGAAATTTTCTAAGTTTACAAAAAATTATTTTCAACAAGAGATACACAATACTTATCTCACTAATTTAACAAAAGCTCCATCTCATTTTTTGTACTAGATAACCTTGAAATCAAAGTTAGATTTCTTGTACCAACAGTATGGACTGTGCAGTAAAAAAAAAGTAGAAAAATACCTCAATTTTCATGCCCATCTACTGTACTATATAGTACCCTGTTGTATGGATTTTTCAGTAGAAACAAACACCTAGAAATGCATGCCAAGACACTACCTTGATTTCTGTGCTAGTTGTGGTTGTACGACTTGCATAAAAAATGTTGTACAACCTTCATTTGTTGTATGGTATTGTTGAGCACTCAACACACACTAAAATTCTACGTAAAATCTCACTTTTGGGGTACCTCTTGATCTTTTGGCATTGTCTGATATGAAAAATGTGTCCTTTGCTTTTCTCTTTTGTTTCTCATTAAGTCTTTAAAATATTGCTAGGACATGTGAAAACAATTAACTTAAAAGACTAATATCTAAATTAGAGAAATGATAATCAAGTTTTTCCCAGGCGTGTTTAAGGATTTCGACATCGAGAACGATTAAGCGTGAAAGAGAACACTAGATAGAACAAAAATTTTCGAGCCCTGATCTTCGTCGGCATTGACAGACACGAAATTTATTTTGTGACAAGAACTACCAAGAATGTCGTCGATGACTGATCAATTCGGCATTGACTAAAGGTTAAAATAATAAGCATTGAACGAAAGATGAAATAATAATCGTCGATCTCCGAGATGTTTTTGGCATCGAAATTTTTTTCAGGAGGATACCGACTGAAACATGCATGGGGATATCGTTGATTCTCAATCTACCCACTAAGAAGATGACGTGATGGGACGTTTTGTCTCTGAGATACGCTAGATACGATGCATTTAAAGGTTAATTTGTTCCAGAATCTCGCACTAACTGCTAAATCGTGCACGAATCAAAGGACCATTGGAACCTACCAATATAATACTTCCCCCCCCATGCGCCTCCATCGTCACCCCACATAGAATTTATTTGTAGAGTTTCGACGGTATATTGTTTTGAATTTCACCCATTAATCATATTAATTGGTTGATACGATTGGTAGGATATCTCCCGTTATATTCTCTAAATCATTGAAAACAAGGTTATTCTGTGCACAAAGGAATCAGGATCATCCAGAGGAGCGAAATGAGCAGTCCAAAGATAGATTCCAAGGTCCAATGAGTATAAAAAAAACAATTTAGCAAGCGTTATAGGTATGTACCGGTCTATGGATTTTTTATGCTTCGTTTCATACGCTTATCCAATGTCACCCTGACCACTTGCTTGAAGATTGTTTCCGGTTACAAGAACGATGCCTCTGAAGAAACCCACCACCAAGAAATATCCAAGAGTTCCAAATCTACAGGAAACAGAGGTGGGAGAAGGTTTCTCCCCAGTAGTGGCGAGACAATTGGAATTCACTCCAAAACCGGTGCTCGTCATCAAAACCACCACCAAGAAAGATTTCGATCAACCCTCGGCCTTTGGAGACATAGAGGTGAACATTGGGACCAACACAATATTCCCACATTGGGAAGAACTTTTCAAGAAGATTAAGTTCGAATAAATCCCTGAGTATACTCCACACAACAATCCTAATACGAGAAGACTCATCGATGAAGTCCTCCTGAATGTCTAAAAGGCGTATCTACACATGGTGGCAAGTAGGACTCTGGTATTTCCCTACATTGAAATCCTAAAATTTCTTATTGATCACACTAATACACAATTTTTTTTTATTAACGACGACAATGATAGGTTTGTTGGTGTTTTCCTTCCATTAGAAGTGCACAATTATTACAAGCTTAGAGAGCCAGAAGAGCGGTTGAATAATGATTTTTTTTTAGCTTCTATGAGAATCACGATACCAATACGACGATGGATTCCTAGTGGAGAGAGGATACAAAATTCACCAATCGGACCTTCGGCTGGTACCTGACGACCAAACTTAGAGAAACTTACATCTATCTGATGGCTCTCCTCTGCAGATTGCATGCAGAAAAAGATTGCTCCAGGTTTTCAGAAGCTTGGATGCCTTTAGCTTATACCATGGCCATTTCTGGAATAGGTTTCAACTGGGGTGCAATCATATCCAAATAGTTGAGCACTTGCATACGACAAGATCAAACACCGAAAGAGGGAGAAACCTCGTCCTTTTACATGGAATCTCATCTTTTGGACATCACCTGCGCCAGAAATGCTTTCACTGGAATGAACTTAAACTGGCACACCTCAAAGCTCCCGGTCCATGTTTACTTCGGCATATTTTGGGAGAATAGGTACAAGAAATCCTATTCTCTCATCTATGACTAGTTTATCACACACATTTACCTGTTTCTATTCAAAAAGGAATGTCCAAGGTTGTCAGACGCAGCCAAAAGTATTATATCAAAGGTTGGCCACTGGTATCGGGATGAGCATGACACCTACATCAGGATTTTCGATGCCATTGGAACACCTCATCTGCTACCTGTCTATGTCCCTCACTGACTAATAGTAGGGGAAATATGTTATCAGACCATCCTGCAAGGGTACAATGCTAATTTGGTAAAGGATAAGAAGTGGGCCTTCATACCTTATGGGTTTCATGTTGGTTTCTACATGGTGAAAGACACAACTCAAGCCAAGCAAGAAGGGTTAAGCCAATTAGATTTTTGATTCCAGACTGGTCGCTCTAGCAATCACGACCCTACAGGTTTAGTTCTAAAGTACGCATCCCAAGTATGTTCCTGCTGGCCATACGCCCATGACATATTTGAGGACGAGATCTTCACTAAAAATGCTCAAGACTGGAATGAAGTGGTCACAAGGATGGCAGACCCCAAGGCAACCAAATTCAAGGCTCTGAGCTAGGATGAGCAAGCATCAGTCCTTGAACAAACAATTCAGGAGACCATCAAGACCAGAGAATAAATGACCTCAGTAGGAGCAGTGGGATTACCCAAGGGAGTCATCGGAGCAGTGGAGATTGCCTAGGTAACCCCGATACTAGACACGGATATCTTCGAGGTTCAAAATGTGCAGAGGATGGGGGGAGTCATGTATCAATAGGCCCAGTGGATAATGAAGAAGATATAGGACAAACAAGAGCTCATCATAGTGCCAAAATGTCCGATCGAAAGTATAGAAGAAATCCCAGCGGGGGCAAGCAACCCTGATTCTATAAACCCCTGTAATAAAAATAGGTCTAATAACCCTGATTCCATAAGGCCGCTAATCGGACTGCCAGCAGGTGCGACTATTCAACCAGAGGCAAGTTGAGTATCAGTTGGAGAAGGCGTGCCTAATCCTTTGAGTGAATTTATAAATATATATAGTGATGATGAGAGTCCGAAGACATCTATTGGGACCCTTGTGCAGATCCAAGAAGAAAAGGGACCTAAGAAGGCTGCTTTTCCTAATCTCGAGGCCCAAATCTAGGAAATCCCATGAAAGGAAAAAGAAACCAAAAATGATCCCGACACAAATAACCTTGAAGTGTGGGAGACCATAGTCGATGAACGAAAGGATAATTAAGAACTAGATGAGCCAAAAGGAGGATCCCCACAAAAGGAAGTCGGTGATTCGACTGCCCACGAGCAAGTGAGTATCGGGTCTTTTCCCAACGTATCTTTTTCTCTTGATACTCAGATCCCCGATGAGAAACAGGTAGAGGCTGATCCATCAGAGTATAATGAGAAAGTTCAAGAACAGGGTCTGGAACAAGTATACACCGCTGGAAATATGGGAAACACACTTACATGGGGTGATCAACAGATTCACGTACCAGTGGATGAGGTGGTTGACATCTATGCGATCTCCTATGATCGAAAGAAGAGGGTCATCATCCAAAGAACCACGAAGAAAAGGAGAATTAATTTGGATCGCTCCATCCTCATCACCCTGGACAGAGCTAAACGGGATGAAAAAGATTTGGCCTTCGCCCTGAAGGAGATAAAGCATTTTCACCATTTGTATGAATACTATAAGGGCACCACTCAAACCGTTGTTTATCTGAGAAGCAAGTTCGAAGTGTCCTACAACAGGTTCACACACGAGTGGCACCTTTTCACTGCGAAGATAGTTGAGCTTCAAGAAGACACTCTCATGGCACTCAAAACATGCAAGGATGGATTGAAAGGGCATAGCAAGCCATATAAAGACTCGAATACATCGATGTAGTTCAGCAGGACCAAGATAAAGAAGAACATGGCATTCGAATGTTGGGAAAAAGAAATCTTGATCGTATGAAGTGATCAGCCAAGTACTGGGCTAAGATGTCCCAGGAACCACACAGATAAATTCAAAAGAAATGGGAAAATGCGAGAAGCATTGGGGTAAAATCAACAAAGCAGTGAAGGATATAGGAATCCCCGAGTTTGACGACCCCGAAAATTCATCGACTTATGCAACATAGTCAAATAACATGCCAAGCAAGAATCATTATGGGCCAAAGAGCTAGCCAAGGTCATTGATACATCACCAAGACAAGTGCAAAGATTTATGGAACATCCGATGAAGGATCAAATCGTGCTACAACAGTTAAACACCAGTCTAGTGAAGTACCGAGCACATGCGGTGGAGATTAGAGGATTCTACATGGCTCTGATGGAACAACACTGGTTTCTATGGGATCAATCTTGCGATGAACTATTTATCAGTTGGTCCGAGTATGAGAAAAGTCATTTGTTCAAAGAACTATCTTGAGTTGACTGTTAAAGAAATTGTTAGAAGATGATGCCACGTGGTGTATTTTTCTTTTCTTAAGCTGTACTTAGTCGTTGTTTTCAGTTGAACTTTAGATTATAAATAAAGAAATTGACCAATTAGTTAAGGGTCGATGGTTGTGGCAACAACTCTTTATTTCTGGTTGTTAAGAATTATTTTGAAGTTGCTTTGAATTGAGAAGTCCTTCTAGACCAAAGAGAAGTTATTTTCATCAACTGCATGTGTGATTGGATGTGGAGAAGAACTGTTTCCTATCATGTTTCATGAATGATTTTGTAATGATTAAGAGCAATTAATTATGTTATCAATTTATCTGGTGCAATGTTTTTTTTGTTCTTCTCTTGAATGATGAAGATGAATTGTTGTGTTATTATGTTCTGAATGGTTCTAGTAGATGAATTATGTTTCTTTCCATTATCTCATTGCATATGTGTTTTATTTCTGGTAGTTAGTATCTCAGACAGTAATTGGATGCTCACATGGTTAATGTATTAGTACTAGGCATGTGGTATACAATTGTCATCTTCATTCTTGAGCAACGGGTTATCCCAAGTTCAACCTCTTCCCCTTAGTTAAGCTTAATTCCATTTTTGTTGCCAAGTTGGTTTATACCAGCTTACATCTCATATCAGTCCCACCCAAGAGAAATTATACAAAAGAGAATAGTCCAAACTAAAGGAAGATCCTTCATAAGAAAACATAAAGCCCATCGATAATTTGGCCGGATCGCAAGATCTGGAGAAAC
>JASDQU010011657.1:2983-40629 GCA_032191745.1 Picea mariana | reverse complement strand
CATTTGATTGAGAATCAGATTTAAAATTGTACTTGTGACCTTCAAAGAATAAACACATGTTCTTAATCATTAGACCCATTTAAATTGTATAATACAAATGTTTCAAATTAAAAATACTAATAATATGAAATTTGATTTCACAATCCTCACATGTCATTTGCATTTGTAGATTGCAGCCTCTATCATTTGCCAAACAACAGAAGGTTAAGTCAACACTCAAGTAATAATATGAAAACCAAAAATTAAAATTATTAGATATTATAAAATTGTATTATGATATATTTATTCTTTTACTAACCTAAAAATACATATGTATAATAATAATAATCTATTTTTAAGGTCACGGCCAAGCCAACCCACCAAATTGGTGTATGAGACCCCCTTGTTTGTAGGACAAGGGACCCCCCTCCGCCCAGCAGCAATTTGACTGGTAAAGTCTACGAAGGTATACATACCCTACCCCCCTCTGGATTTGAACCTGTGACCTCTTAAGAGGAAACACATATTCTTAACCATTAGGCCCACTAATACATACTATATAATGCATAATAAAGACCAAAAATTAAAATTATTAAATATTATAAAATTGTACTATGGTATCTTTATTCTTTTACTAACTTACAAATACATCTACATCTGTATAATGCATAATGATGTTATTTAATTAGAATTTTATTTTTTTAAGAATTTAATATTTATATCTATATTATTTTGTTTTTAATTTTTTTAATATAAATAATGTATGTAAAATTAAAAGCATTTCATATAATCATGAAAATGGATAGAAAAAGTTTAAAGGGTTAGTTTAATTAATTTAGAATTATGATTGAACTTATCATATTTGTTAACTCATAATTAATGTTTAAAGTATACATGAGTGACACCAAATTTCAAAAGTGTTAAGGCGGTGGTTTGACAGATATTTATTATAGTTTAGTTTAAATTTTCTATCTTTTGGTTTCTTTTGGTTTTTTTGAGAAGATTTTTTTCATTTGATTTTGTCGGAAATCCGGTGAGGAATGGTTGGATCTGCAATAGGAGTGCCCTAAAGGTTTTTTAGCTAGTTGAATCCATTTATGCATTCAAAAATGCAATTTAAACAACAAAAAATAACGATTTTATCCAAATTTACATAGCCACCCAAAAAAAACCAAAGAGTGGAACGTTTAGCCAACCCTATTTCTTATCACTAAAACTAAAAAATAAATTTTCCATGCAATAGAGGAGATTTAAATAATATCATTCCCCATAATAGTGTACTCTAGGGCGCCCAAATTATACAAAAATAACCACTCATATCTGCATATCCAACAATCACTTGTCTGATTTCGAACAAATATCTTTGGAAAATATCTCCCGAAAAAGATCAAAAGTAGGCTAAGTTTTAATCTAAATATCTAAAAAGTAGGCTAAATATCCACTTTTTGGTGTTTTTAGGGGTATTTTCCGGCTATATTTGTTGGAAATTCTGCAAGTGATTGTTAGATCTGCAGATATGAGTGATTATTTCTGTATGACTTGGGGCCCCAGAGGTTTTTCAGCAAGCTGAATCCATTTCTAAATTCAAAAATACAATTTAAACAGCAAAAATTATGATTTCATACAAATTTAAATCCCCAAATTCCTAAAAAAACAAAAAAAAAACGTAAAACAGTTAGACAACATTATATCAATTTATTTTCAAATTGTCTATATCAATCGTTTTCGGATCGTCTATAAAAATATAGACGAGGGATTCGAACTAACCCTTCAACTTATTCAATGTACACGCATAATTAAAAATCATATTACACTGGAGTCACGTGAAAAGAACATTTGTATCTGAGTCCTGCTCACGAGCATTACAAGAAGTTTATAATTTTGCCACAGAAAACCGACTGCAAAAACGAGGGCGTATTTGTTTTTACGTGGAGAACTTGATCTCTCGTCAACGTAAAAAACAATTGCTAAGTGCAAAACGAGGGCGGATTTGTTTGTATGTGGAGAACTGGATGTCTCGTAAACGTACAAAAAAAAATCCAAGTTAGTTGTATTCTAAAGGCTGTTGGACGGTTGTGTCGGGTGCTGGGCGGCCTTTTGGTTTTTGATACATAACCATTGGATTTCAGAGACAGTGATCCAAATACCTAATAACAATCCAAATGCGAGGGTTTGGACTGTTATGGCATCGTCCATTGGCAGAAGGATTTGGACTGGACGGAGCCATGGACGCGTAGTGACTGAGTAAAAACAAAATTGTCCCTTAAACAGAAGACATTCATTGATATGGTGATTAAAAAATAAACTAGTTTCTGCCAGTCCATCCATATGACATAAACCTTTTGTCGATATGGTCATTGGAAAATTCACTTGTTTTTGAGTATTGAGGCTGTAGATATAACCTCATATGTATCCACACTGGGTCTTCATAAAGAGAACTTAAATATCCGATTGATTTTGTAGCTTATTTCTCCATACCAAGGTCTCATTAAAGAGAATTTAAAAATCTGATTATTGGATTTGTAGCTTCTGTCTTCACACGTCTTGATAAACAGAATTTAATAATCTGATCATTGATTTGGTGGCTTTTAGTGACTAGAGCACCCAACAATCGACACAACAATTTTAAAAGTTAAAAAAATAGATTTCTTAAAAGAGTGGTTTAAAGATAAAATAAAAGTTAAAAAAATAGATTTCTTAATAGAGTGATTTAAAGAGAAAATGGTGTTCTTATTTTTAAAGAACACCCTTCAATGATATTGCCTCAAAGCTCAAGTATAAGATAAACACAATTTTCTAAATTCGACTTCTCATACCTAATAAGAGGTTTTAAAAAATGTATAAAAATGTTGAAAAAAATAGAACTTACAGTATTTGATGAAAATATAAGGTTATTTTGTGTTGAAAGATATATTTTGAAGGTATATTAAAAATAATATTTTGAAGGTAGAAAAGAAATTATATTTTGGAGGTAGAAATAAAATTATAAACATTATTTAATATCTAGTGAACAACTTGCTATGCCATAGGTTTAGTGAAGAGACCCTTAGTGCATGTCCATGGTTGCTTGTTGAAGATGCCTTGGCTTCCGCCAAGGGTGAAGGATCAGAGGATGGATTCGGAAAACAGAAATCCGAGATATAACAATGAAATACAAAAAAATTACTGAATAAGATAGAAAAACATTGTAGAACACAAATTGGAAAAATGGGAGAGATGTTGGCTACACTTCATTCACAAGAAGCTTTACATCACACTCCATTGCATGCTTAAAGGGCCTCCTTCACCTCAATTATATATGAGAGAGTGAGAGGAGAACAATTCCCATGATGCATGTGGGATAAATTGGACTAAGTTTATAAAATTCCATAGGCATGTAAAACACTAGGACTTCCTAGGCGATCACTGTTAAGCCCTAAATAGTGGCTCATTACCCATTAATTGGGGAATATTACATTAGTAATGTTATTTTATTTATGTCGGCTTGAGTCCATTAGTTGTAAGTGTACCTCCTAGTCTCCTATATATATGAAGAAGACATTTTCATTTGGAATCATCTTGTATTTGGACATTTTCGTGGGGTATAAGGAGGTTGCCCCCTCGAAAAGGCTTATTACTTGAAATTCTATCTTTTTCAAGTGTTGAGTACTTATTCTGAGGTTTTTCTATGCTATATTGATATTTGGTTCTTAACATATGGTATCAGAGCTCAAGGTTTTGGGGTTTCACTACTACATATGAGACACCTTGTAATTTTCACTATAACTTGTTTTCTACGACATTTCATAAGGAACCCTTCAGACGATATTTAGTAGACGGATCAAGGTACGTTGGGTTAAAATTTGAGCTCCTGAGGCCTTATACTTTAGGATATACAACCTGTGTAAGATAGGGTTCTAGAATCATCCTGAATTGAGTCATCGTGACATTTTCGCTATAAAAAAATTTCTGTAACGTTTTAGACCCTGAAATCCAGAGAATATTCACAGAAATTATTAAGTTATCTGTGATAAAAATTTCATGTTTGGGTCATCTTACATTTGTATATACACCATGTGGAAGATATGGTATTTGACTAGTCCTATTGACTAGTCTCAAGCATGTGTTCTATGTAAAACAATCATAAATTCTTCCTAGAGTATCCTAGAGTATCACATTTCAGTTGGTTGGTTTGTGGTTGCCTCCTTTGTTTTGTTAGCCAAATAATGGAAGATTCATGTGCTTATGGGTTTTTTTATTATGAAATTGCATGCAAATGGGTTTGCATGCAAAATTTGTGTTTGTTCTTTCACTTAAAATGAAAGATCTATGTGAGCCTTTGCATGCTCTTGTTAAAAAATAAGTGAATTATATGGATTTTTGTTTCCTGCGAATTAATGGGATTCACTCGCATGCACATTACGATCCCAACTGATTCCAAAGCAAAAGTTGACAGGGTCAAAACCCTCATCATACCAATGTGTTGTTTGTTTCTTATTTCATTACTTATGGAAGTCATAAGCCCTTGTGAGAACCCTTGTTGACTTGGTTGTTTATATTGTTATAGTATGGGTCGTATACATAAAACAAAATTGTTACAGTATGGGCCGTGTTGTCTCTATGTATTGTGCATAAAATTGTAGTGAGGGTCGCACTAGAGTCTGAAATCGTTTTGAAGTGATCCATTGGGCCTCACGATGTTAATGGTTGTGATCGGGTTATGTTTATTGTTGGTATAAGTGAAACAAGGGTTTGAACCCTTGTCATTTCATTGCATGCATGCAAGTTGCGACACCTCTGCCATGGTTGAATGTTATTCAAACTATTGGTTCAAATATTTAGATAGAAGCTTGTCAATGGGATTTTGGGTTGACTCATTCTTCATTGTTATGGTGATAATTGATGTGCTAAAAATCACTTGCTTGTCCTCTTATTCGATTTAATCACTTATGATCACAACACATGGATGTCACTATGATGATTGGTCGATATATTTGATGTGTTATGCATTTCCATCATCTCTTTTGAGAATAAAATGCCCAGTTCGATTTTGGGTCTTTTTGGATATCACTGTTAGAAAACTTAGTTCATGTTATGGATAATATGTGCATTCAAATGATGGTTTATGGCAATGAAGTTCATTGTTTAATATGAAAACAAAGAAAATGTTTTGATTGGTTCTTATTCAAATTATTATTTCAATGTATTTGTTGGTAATTCAAGCACTATTCTCATGAAGTCGCGCATTTGTTGGTTGTTGATTATGGTTTTTAAGGTAGTAATATGTAATGGTTGGATTGAAGGCATGATATAGTGTTATGATGAAAGTGGAACATATGTTTTTATCAATTTGTAAATAATAAATGATGCCTGGAACATGACTGTGAATAAGTAACAATGAATATTTTGTGAGTTAATGATGGAACTGTTATGAGACATTCTTCAAACTGTGATTTTCAATGAATAATTTTGTTATGAGATGGAAGATCAATAAAGTGTATACTTAACCTTTATTTTTTGAACACTATGGTTGTATGATGATTATAATTCTACATATTGGAACTACAAGAAATAAATGATAAAGTGAAATGATTATGGAAGCAATTGTAGTAAAAAGCATGTCCATTCTTACATATTACCATCATACTTACCATATTTCGTCCATTACAATTCCTTTTCATTGTCCCAAGTACATGTTTCATCCCATGCTTTAATTATAATTGTATGAAGTATTTCATAACAAAATTAGATAAGTCAAGAAGAAAGTGTTCAATTTGTTTGGAGTTTGCTTTGTTTCATGCCCAAAGATGTTGATGAGATGTGATGAATATGATCATAATGTTTTGGTAGAACTATTCATGGTAAATGAACAGTCCATGTTTCATATCCTTTTCATACTTACCATCTTTTGCTCATTACAAACCTGATCATAGATTCCTAAGAGCCCTTCTAAACCCCTATTTTAAGTGATTACTAGTTCTGGGATATGGAATGCATGATGATTTCTTTGCATATGCATTGTTATGTATAGATCAAGGTTTAAACTATTATTTTGAAATTTTTTTAGATGATTGATTATTTATGCTCTGGTTCTGATATGTGAAAATTTGTGTTAGCATGAGATTTTTCAGCAGGGATAGTCACAACAGAAGGGGTAATAATAGAGGCAGAGGATTGGGCTCTTGGAAAAGGGATAACATAAGACTTAGGTTCTCTATACATTTTGATGCAAATTTAGAAGATTTTAATCAGTTGTTGCAGATAAGTTTCCTCAACTTGGTTGGTCAACAAGCTTATAGGCCTCCACCTATCCCTGAGAATCCTTGCCTGAGCATTGGTATACCAGTCCCAAATCATACTTCTTCTCCTTTAGTTATGCTAGAACGATATGGCTGGCAATATATTGTACACCCTCATCCTAGACATTCACAAGGTTGTCCAAACATTGACCACCCCGAGCAACCTCCTTTCCATACTTGGCCTACTAGTTCATTTCCACCACCACCTCCTCTGCACCCAAACTCACAGCATCAATCCCAAGCTTCACATGCCCATCATAAATCCAAAATCATTTATCTTGAAGGAATCCTTGAGGAAGATAAAGTAGCAACAACCAAGTCAAAATCATCACAAAAGTCTTCTCATTTAGTCACTTCCCACATGCAAGAGAATGATCAGAAATATGATGAGAATTCATTAATTGGAAAGAATGAAGGGGCTGAGAGTAGTCATAGAAAGAGAGGGTTTTTCTCTCACACTTGTTGATTTTTTTATTTTTTTTTCCAACAGTTAAAGTATTATATTCTTTTATGATTATTTAATATGAAAAACTATCACAACTGAAAGATAGATATCCATAGAACAATAAAATATATCCTCAGGGAAACCCTCAAGGGGGAGAAAACCCTGCAAACTTTCCTCGGTATAGATTCTTCCAACATGTACAATGTCATACAATTCTCTTTCACGAAATCAATACCAAAGAGACCCAAACACGAACCAAGAATAACCTCCTAGATAAGTGCATACTAATCTCTTGTACTTATATTCAATGAGTGATCAAAATGACTTGATATAACCTCTATTTATACTCTAAAATACCTAAAAGGCCCGAGTTATTAATAAACCCTTTCAAAATTACACTTAGGAATAACCAATACAATTACATTTAGGAATAACTTTTGAAATTACATAAAATATCAACACTTCCTCTTAGTGAGGAAGGTATTCTATCCGGCATAGACTCTAACACTATCACCATCCACATGTGCTCGTGACCATTAAATCTCAGGAACATGAATCTATACATTACAGGAAATCCATAGTGACTTCACAACATGCATCCAAGGTCGGTAGGTATCTCTCCAATAGCTATAACATGTCATCATGAGACTATCCAGTTTCCCGCAGAAATCTCAGATATCTTATGCATGACATCCAGTACCCTGCGATAACACATGTACCTTGTCTCTTTAGCATGCATCCAAGGCTAGTGGGTAGCTATCCAATAGCTACAACATGTTATAATGACATCCACTACCCTGTGATAACATCTGAAGCCATCACTCCCTCTTAATAGGGACTACGTCGTGATTGTCCCTGAAGTACTCAAAATTTGTCCTTGGCAATGGATTTTTCATCATATCCACAACTTGCTCATCGATAGCCACATATTGGACCCTCACTACTCCCTTCTACACCATATCCCTGATAAAGTGATACCTTATTTCGATATTCTTCAACCTATCATGAAACACCAGGTTCTCTAATAACTTTATACAACTCTAGTTGTCGCACAAGATATAGGTCACCTCCATCACAATATCAAATAATCCAGTCGGTAATTTTCGAAGCCACACTACTTCGCAGCTTGCTACACATGCTGCCACATACTCTTCCTCAGCTGTACTGAGTGCTACTCATGAATTCTTCTTACTGATCCATGAAATCATATTGGATCCCAAAGTGAATCAACATCCTAATGTAGTTTTTTGGTTTGCAACACTACTGGCTCAATTTGAATCCGAATATCCAAGTAGAGTGATCTCACTGTCTGGAACATACTTAAGCTAATAATCCACTATATCTTTAAGGAACCTCATCACATGTTTTACTGCAATCAGGTGAACACATTTGGGGTCAACCATATACTGACTCAGGGTGTTCACAACCAAACATATATTTGGTTGTGTATTTTTCAAATACATCAATGATCCAATCATCTGCATGTATAATGTAGCATCCACAACCTCTAAAGTCATATCATCCAAAAAATTCATATTTGATGCCATTGGTGTAGCCATTTGTTTAAAATCCAACATCTCGAACCTCTTCAAGATCTCCACAACATATTTTCCTTGATTTAGGAAGATCTTGTTCTTCCTTTGCCATACCTCTAGACCCAAAAAGTAGTGCATCAAACCTAGGTATTTCATTTCGAACTCTGCAACAAGTTTTCTCTTACACTCAACGATGAGCTTCTCCACTCCTGTCAAGAACAGGTCATCCACATATAGTATTAATATCACTGGTCCATCATCCTCAACCTTGAAGTAAAGGTTAGGAAATGCACTGCTCTTGGTAAATCCCAAGCTCACCAGAAAAACATCAAACCGACCATACCATGCTCTTGGTGCCTACTTCAATCCATATAATTCCTTCTTTAACCTCCACACATGTGTCTCCTTGTCACGTGTCTCGAATACTTGTGGTTGTTCCACGTAAACCACTTCCTCTATTACCCCATTCAAAAATGTCGTCTTCACATCCATCTGATGAACCTTTCATTTCATAAAATTAGCTATTGAAAGAATAACCCTTATTGAAGTATATATTTCCACATGAGAAAACGTCTCCTCGAAGTCAATTCCTTCCTTCTGAGAAAATCCTCGTGTTACAAATACAACCTTGTATTTCTCAATGCTTACATCTACAACATCCTTCATCTTGAATATCCACTTGGAGATCACAACTAATTTTTCCTTGGGTCTGGGAACCACATCCCAAACGTCATTCTTCACTATTGTATCATATTCCTTGACCATGGAATCCTTCCATTATTTCTTTCCTACAACTTCTTCATAGTTGGTAGGCTCTACATCAATGATATCACACAATAATTCCACATAGTCAGGATACAGTTTTGGTTTCTTGACTTTGCTAGATGATCCATCCTGGGCACCATATCTCTTTCCATCTCTGATGGCCTCTTGTGCCCAAGCTGGTATTCTCTTTTGTGTAGGATTCTTAGCAAGCCTTTGTGGTTTGTAGATATCCTAATCCTTAGGAAATGGATTCCTATGCTTCCATTTTTCTTGTCTCCATAGCTCTAGGAACTCCATTCTCTTCATCATGAGATTCCTCTGCACAAACCTACTTTGATTTGTTAAAAGATACATCTTCATTGAAGGTTACATACCTTCTAATATCGATCTTCCGGTGACCGGGAATTTCTACTTTGTATGCCTTCGATGTGTCATTGTACCCAAAAAATATACCTTTCTTTCCATATGGGTGAAAATTTGTTCTCTTGTCCTTGGGGACATGCACATATACATTACAACCAAATATCCTCAGGTGGCTGACCTATGGCTTATCTCCTAAAAACATTTCCTCCGGTGTCTTGTTTTCAAGAACTCGATGGGGATTTTTTTTCTGTACATACACAACTTTCATCACGACTTCTTCCCATAGATACATAGGTAAATATTGATCATGGATCATGGCCTTCACTGCTTCCATAATCTTTTGATTCTTTTTCTCCACCACTCCATTTTGCTGCTGATTATAGGGAGTAGAGAGCTCCCTCTTAATCCCAACTTCTTTGCAGAAATATAAGAATTCATCTGAGGTGAATTCTTCTCCATTGTATTATCTCAACGTCTTTATCTTCCTTTCTGTTAGGTTTTCTACTAGTGCCTTGAATTCCTTGAACTTACCAAATAATTCACCATTTGACTTCAAGAAGTAAATCCAAGTTTTACGTGAGTAATAATCAATAAAAGATACATAATATATGTACCTGTTGAGCAATAGTGCTGATGTTTCTCCACATATGTCCGAGTGTACAATATCCAAGACTCCTTTGGCTCTATTATCACTTCTTGGAAAGGGGTTCTTCACATTATTTCCTTGTGTACAACCTTTTCACATGCTATTTGGATTCACCTAAATATTCGGTGGTCCTATTACCATCTTGCTCACGATTGGTAAGGCTCTATAGTGTAGGTGGGAAAATATCCTAGCCATAGCTCACTTGAATTCATAGTCGTGAATCAATGCTAAATCTGACTGTCCCTTTAATTTATACAGTCCTCCTTATTGGACACCAATAACAACTGCATCATCAAATGTCTTTCATTTTGGTCACATGAGAAATTTTCTATCTACAAATGAAACCCTGAAACCCTTCTCATCCAAAGCTAAAATAAAGAGAATGTTCTTCTTCAAACTTGGTACATAAAGCATGTTCTTCATTTTCACTGCCTTCCCAGAATATAGTTTGTAGAAGGCCTCTCCTACTCCTTTGATCGGATACTGATAATCACCACCTAGATTCACATTATGAGGTGAGTCTTTATGAATTAATTTTGACATAGAGCTTTATACTCTGTCATGTGCTTAGAATCACCACTATCCACCAACCAAGTATCATTTCCAGGGGTGATTGTTCCTGTGAGAGATGATATTAGGACGAATTCCTCATCACTTGAAACATATTATCTTGAAATTTTATTCAGTGGTTCATCATATTCAATGGAATGAGCATGATGCCTCTTTCCCTTTTCCTTTTCTTTTAGTTTAAGAATAAGGGGACAAAAGTTTACAACGTGTCCCAATTTTTCACAATAGAAACACATCACATTTGAATAGTCTCTTTGATTATTCTTCAACTTTTGAGGTTTCTTTGAGGACGAGGGTTCTTTATTAGTATTTCCTTTTCTTGTATGAGTAGCTAAAGCTTGATCATCATCCCTCAATTTCTCTTCTCTTGCTACCAGTCTTGCTTCCTCTTGAGTGCAATCTTCTCATAATATGCTAAAATTGATTAGCTTCCTCCTTAAGCATATTCCTTGAATGAATGAGTCCCATGACCTTGGGATACCAGTCAAGGTGGTCATAACCATTTTTTCTTCGTAAAAAATGTCTCCAATAGATTCAATATGTTCCTTGATCTGTTTCACTCTCGAGAAGTAAGAGTGAATGGAATCTGAATCTTGAAGCTTCACATTCTTCATCTGGGTCTTCAATGTCATCCTTCTGTTGATGTTTTTTCATTCAAATATATGAGTCAATGCATCCATCATATTATTCAGAGATTTTAATGGAGAAAAATGATGGATAAGATGACCCTTGATTCAGTTTGCAATAATCCTCTTAGCCAGGGCCTGGTTCTTTTTATGCTTTTTCTTGGCCTCATCTTCCTTTGGTTCTGGAACTTCCTCCTCAACAAATATTTCTAAACCATGTTCTTCTATAATGAGGCCTACTCTGTACTTCCAAGCTCTAAATTTTTCTACTCCTTCACGATTCTCGTCAATTTCAGTGCTGATTGTCATCCTTCCTGGGAAGATGAATTTAGTTTTCCAAAACACTTCCAAAAATCGATGGAAAATTCTTATTTTTCATCCTTGCTCTGATACCATGTTGATTTCTTTTTTGATTTTCCAATAGTTAAAGTATTATATTATTTTATTATTATTTAATATGTAGAAGGATCACAACTGAAAGATAGATATCCACAAAACAATAAGATATATCCTCAGGGAAACCCTCAAGGGGGAGAAAACCCTGCAAAATTTCCTCAGTATAGATTCCTCCAACATGTACAATGTCATACAATGTTCTTTCATGAAATCAAGAGCAAAGAGACCTAGAAACAAACCAAGAATAGCCTTCTAGATAAGTGTGTACTACTCTCTTGTACTTATATTCAATGAGTGATCAAAATGAATCGATATAACCTCTATTTATACTCTGAAAGACCTAAAGTACATGACTTGTCAATTAACCCTTTCACAATTACACTTAGGAATAACAATACAATTACATTTAGGAATAACTTCTGAAATTACATAAAATGTCAACAATAGTAAATATGGTTTTTCATGATGAGTTTGGTTTATTTTGGCACCTATACATGGACTTATTTGTACTTTATTTTGGGACAACTCATATTTTGACAGTTTTATTTTGGACAACCTTGTATATTGTATGCTTCATGTTTGGAGTGACAAGGGATCTCCTATGAATATTCCATCTTATGCATGATAATGACATGGATTATATGATGTGGCAAGTGATGTGTCATGCATTTAAGGTGGAAGATACAAGGTTGAAATGGATTATTAATTCATTAAAATAAATTAGGGGGTCCCCACTTATTAGTTTTATTTCGTACCCTTATCATATTATTATTATTATTATTATTATTATTATTATTATTATTATTATTTATTAATTTACTTGAAAACTCTCCTATTAACTAACTAATTGTTAGTTAATGTGTTAACTAAAAGTGGTTGATTGATTCAACTGCCTTGAAGATATTAAATGGATAAATATGAACAAATAAAGGAGAACACATTTCTCTGATAAGGTTTTGTCTTACTTCCAAGTGATATTTCATTACTATTTCATTCACCTCTGATTTCTAAGATTAGATACTTCTTGTGACAGTAGGGTCTGTCGAAGGAAAATCTAGGACCAAGGAGCATTGAATTCTGATATGCTTCCAGGTTGATTGTCTATTTGATAATCTACAGACTTCTTTTGGTTTCTAGATTAATTTCTCAGTGATAATTAGGAATCTTTTGCAGATTCATAACATAGTGCAAGTTGTGGTTGTTGGCTTATCTTTACATCATTCTTGGTTTGATTTGAAGGCACCACTGGCCTATGCGTGTGTTTTTCTAGGATTATAGACTTTCATCTAGTCCATACTATGAGAGTATGTGAAATGTATTGGATGTTACAGAATGAATGAATAAAATCATTGATGGTTTTGCAACTCATCTTGGTCCATCTTGTTTATCTCAGATTATGTGATTTTGTTTCTTGTTCATAAATTTTATTTAAAAACAAAAAAGATTTCTTTATTTTAGTTTGAATTAGGATAAATAACAAAAAAAACAATTGGTCTTTAAGTTTAATAGCTTGAAGGTAAATTGAATCAACAATAAGGCTATAAATTAGGGTAACAATCTTGCCTATCTTGTCCTAGCCAGACAAGATTCGAAAAAATGTTTTGAGCAGAGCTTCCATCTCTTTTCCTCAACATAATGGATGTTTGAGAGAGAAGTAACCATCAGGTAAATAGATACTTCGATGTAAAGAAAAATCGTTGGAGCCTTAGGTCTGAGGTTCATTGAATTTCAGAGGACGATCTATTGGGATATTGTCGTCAGATAAGGGATTGACCTAGGTGGCAGGGCATTCTGATGGGGGTGAATTTGAATAGCCACAGATAATTTATCTAAGGGGGAGGAGTAAACCTGGATGTCCAATTGAGTATTTTTAGGGATCTAGGCACTTCAGTAAACTAAGTGAAGATACTTCTCTAAGATTTAATGAGAGTTAACATAATTTTAGTTACGATAAGAGAAGTCCTCACTTAAATGACTGATGAATCCAATAGCAAGTCACGAGGAGAATATGAAATTCGACATCCCACCATATTAACTAAGGTTTAGGGGGTTTGGTATGTTATAGAGTGGTGTCAGAGCTAGGTTAAAACTCTAGGCTTGAATGGATCACCGAGGTTGCTTAAAACTATTTCAGAAAGACTTTTAATGTTTCCTAGTATGCATGTTATAAAATGATGATATAATGGCTAATAATGACTATTGTTTTATCACATAGGATGTACTAAAAGGAAGGAGGAGGTGAATGGTGCAGTGTAGGATGGAAGACACCTCACATATAAGATCATATGAGGAATATAATGGTCGAAGGGATAGAAAAACCCCTCTAGATTTGATGGCCACTGTTAGAAGCTTGAAGGTAGATAATGAGAGGCTTATGAGAGGCTAGGTTGAACATGTAGAATTGCATGCAGTGTTATTGCAGAGCTTGTCTAAAATTCAGAAGCATCTACAACAAGGCCCTAGTAATGAAAAGTTACAAAAATAAAAGAAGTTGAAAACCCCTTCAGATTCCCAGAAGCACAGATTGTATCATAGTGAGGTGGGAAAGAGTTCTTCCAAGAGAAGGCATTTGAATGTTAAGAAGAGTAAATCTAGTGGAAGTATTTAAACAAAGTCATCTAGTAGGAAGATTTCTTCCAATTATTTTTCCAGTAGTGACAACGGATTGAGCATTCCGAGGAAAATGAAGAGACATTCATAGAGTTCTCTGACTGAAGAGTTCAAGAAGGCTAAACCACCTAACTTTGATGGAGAAATTAAGAAAGGAGAAGAAGTCGAAGCATGGCTGTTTGGTCTGAAGAAGTATTTTTGGGTACAAAATTATTCCAAAAATACCAAGGAAAGAATTTCCATTTTCAATCCAAATGGTCGAGCCTCCATTTTGTGGAAAGACATCAAAGAAATTAAAGGATTGAAGGAAAACAAGATGACCTAGAAGCAATTTGAGAAATACTTCCGAAAGGAATACCTATCCGAAAAGTATTATGATGAAAAAATTAAGGAATTTCATGAGCATAAGTTGGGTTAACTCACCATGGATGCCTATTGATCCGAAAATCCTTAGATGTTAATTATTTCTTTACAACACACATCTTAACATCTAACTTTATTCAGAATAATTCTTGATTGTATTTGAAAGATTTGCATAACACATGTGAACCTTTATTTATCCAAAACTTCATGAAAATGATGATAATTTGTAGAATCGTGTAGGATGACACAACATAAAATAAAATAACTCAGTAAGATAACATTTTATCTACATCTCTGAGTCCCATTTAAACAACGAGACTACTTTTCATAATCTTAAATGTCAAAACTACAATGAAAATAGACTTACAAAGCCAAATCTGAAATTAGTCTTCAATTCTGTTGATGAAACCCAAAAATAGAGTTTACCATCGAATTCCCCTCGAAATTTTGATAAAAATGAGCATAAACTCGACCATATTCTGAAATTGTTCAATTTAACCCTCTTTACACACCAAATGATGCATTATGGCGCTCATAAATGGAAATTTAGAATAATACTTCCATAGACAACATCTTAGCACATTAGTAACATCACCATCATGCTCCTCTCAAGAAAATGAGAAAAATAAATAAAAACAAGGCTATATTCTGAATCAATGGTCCATGGCATGCAAATCAAGACAACACCATGACTCTTGTCTTCCTTGTCACACAAACCGATGCACTATAAATTTCTCATACTTCATGTTGCCTCGGGATATATGTTTTCTCATACCTTGTGTTGACCTCAAGATCTGTGCCTGAACTTGAATAAGCCACATTCCCAACCGGGGTCTGCACCTTGGGTTAACCATGACATCAATACAAAACCATATTGCACAGAATCTCTGTCAAAGGTGGTGTGCATGACACATTGGTTAAAGCTTTGTGTTATGTGGGTGGAGGTCACAGGTTCAACCCCCACGGACCTCTCCCCCCTTTGGCACTTGTTATATCTATTGGAATATTTATTTCTAGCCCTACGTGAATGTAGGGCATGGTTACATTTGATACCATGTGAACCGAGGGTCAGGGGCTTAGCCCTTGCCCCTTTTTCAGGTCAACCATACCTTAACTACACTTCAAATATATTATTTTCCACATGACTATTAAGTCATATGGTTTGGTATATTGTTAATTCATGGTAACATTGGGAAGAAGGTCATCGGTTCAACTCTTGTTGACCCACAAAAATTTTAATACACCATAGCCATTAGAGGCCATTGGGAGACTGCCACGTGGTGGTCTCTCATTGATCCAATTAATCCTGTACAGACTTGCCACGTGTTGATATTTGATTAGTCCACTTATGATTGTACGGTTTCTATGTCACCTTGCCAACTCAGTTGTACATATGTGTACGGTGATGCCATGTGTCACCCTTTCAGTGATTCCACGTGTCACCCCCTTTTTAGGCCTTTGACCTAGTTTGACCAAAAATTTGACTAGCCATAACTTTTGCATATGAAATCCATTTGAGGCAATTTTTACATCGTTGAAAAACTATCGCTAAGATCTATGAAATGAAGTTATTTTCAAGAACATTAGAGATAATCAATTTTTGAGCATTTATGGATCCTCTTGGAGCTCTCTAAGTGTTTTTTATCCTCCTTGATCACACCTTCCCACTGAAGAAATTTTGCTCCTCCAAAAGTATGAATATTTCAACAACTTAGTGATGATAAATCTTACTCACTCTTCCACCTTACTAAAATTATATTATACTGTAACTTAGTGACGATGAAGCTTCTTCACTCTTCCACCTTACTGAATATTCATGGACTAATTCTTATCTTAGACTTGTTCATTTTAGATCATTGTACTTTTATCATCTTTTTTGAATCAGAGCTCTAAATCTGGCTCCTGACAATAGCTCTAACTTTGGCTCTTTTCTCTCGGCTACTGACGCTAGTTTAGATCTAGCCCCAGTTCTGTCTCATTGATTCCTTCATCACAATTTTTTTCTCATTGTTCTTTGTTCTATAATATCCAAATATAAATCATGTACTCAAAATCCATTCCCATCTCCCTCTCTGTTGAAGATAGTCTATCTCAACCATCATAAAAACCAAGTTGAATGCTGATCTATGCCTTGCCCATTTTGACTCACTATTATTGTACTGTTGATGTATCTTTTGGATTCTTTGAATGAATTCCCTATTCATTTCCTCTCTCCTACCATGAAAGCACCTCTTAACATGTTCTCCATAGGCATATTTACCATTTGACTTGATTCTACTCAAGGCATACATCTACATGAACATGACATAAAATCCCGCAGATACTTATAACATACATCTTTACAAAGTATTTACCTCTTATCTTTACAAAGAATATTATTTCTCTACCACCTCTAGGAAGATTTACATAACTTTGATGTTCTTCCCACTCTCGATCTACATGTTCCAACTACCTACACTCTTCCATCCTTCACCTTCAGTTATTTAAAAAAATAATGTTAACTTAGACAATTCGATCCATATGTAGTCATTTAGTTGATAATATGACACTATTATTGTCTATGTTGTTTTCTAAAGGCTTTATAAACCCCCAACAAGATCCCTCTCACTCTTATAATTTTTTAAAGAGAGGCTATATAGAAATCCCTATGATATTTTTCTCACTCTTAAATAAAGTGGCTATATAGAAACCTTTACAAGATTCCTCTCACTCTTAACATTCTTTAATGAGTGGCTAACAAGCCTTCTAATACAACATTACAAATATACTTAAAAAAAATGCATTTACATATGCATACTATATTTGCAATTTGACAAATATACATATTTACAAATTATTTCCACAATGGAATATTTTCCAATAGGTGACTTCTTCATGGACTCATTCTTCCCTTAGTACTAGAAGTAGTGTCATAGATTCTTATCTTTGACAATATCTCTGATGTTGATTTTGAATCCAAGAAACTATTGGACCCAATTACAGGTCTTCCTAGTAACCTATATAACCTCTCCTTTCGAACACCAAGCATTGCTTCTATGTCTTGAGTATCTTCCTTTGAATACACAAGTAAATATACGTCTTGGAACACAACTGCATATCCTTTATATTCAAAAGATACAACTGAGAGTAGGTTTAATTTCAAATCTGGAACATATAAAATATTTTCTATCCCCAAAAGTCCTCTTGATTCGAGCTTTAATATTACATATTCAAACCCTTTTATTGCATGTCTAGTGTTAGTTCCATATCCTACATAGAAATATGTGTCGATGTTTGAGAAATTAAGGAATATCGATCTCATTCCTGTCATGTGGCGATATGAGCCACTATCAATAAACCACACCTCGATGTCTTTGTTTGTTACACTATTAAAACCAACCATTAAGAAGAATTATTTCTCGAATATTTCGACAAGACTATTAAATTCATTTGGGGCTGCTACCCATTTTATTGCAAGTGTCTTTACATATTACTAGTTCTATTTCATACATAAGTCTGGATAAAGTGTCCAACACTTCTCTATATGATGTCCACTCTTACCACAATAAGAGAAGAGTTTCTTGTTCCCATCTTGGAACCATAATTATTTCTTGTCATTCCCCCTTTTCTTTTGTCTTGGAAAATGACCTTTACCTTTGGCCTTCATCTTGGATGGATTTTCTTGCATGAATTGTCTTCTTCGATATTTCACCATATTATGGTTACTAGTTCCATAGGAATCACATGGATACTTAGACTATACATTTACACCAATCTTGCTAGTGGTAAATGTCTCCACTCCCTCTTTAGAATGCACATCTCTTTCTAGATATGTCTTATATTTGTTACCTTTCCCTGAGCTAGAAGGTAAGACCAATTGATTATGAATGACCTCTTCATCTGAAGTTATCCTTACTTCAACCGTCCTTGATAATTATCCATCTTGACAAGGAGAAGAAGAATACGAGGGATAATCTTTCTCAATCATACCTTTTGAAGGAAATAGTTTCTCTTGGATAGGAGACTTTTCATTCTCTACTTTCCCAATTTCATAGAATGGTGCCAAAATATGATCCTTAGCGTGCAACTTTCTTTCCAATTCATGAAAAATACTTCTATGAAATTCTTCATGACATATTAATCGATATTGAAGATTTTAATTCTCCTCTTCAAGAGAATGTAGTTGCATCCTTAATTCATAATGATCCTTTTGAATCTATCGATTAATTACCTTTTCGAGCCTTAAATTCATGAGAGATTTACTTATGTTGTCATCTACAATAATAGATCTATACTTGGATCATTCAAACACCTTCAACACTTGAGTCTTGGACCTCATCACATCAACTTGCAAATACTTGTCAAAAACCTTCTCTGATACCAACTTGATCTGAAAATCCTTAGATTCTAATTATTTCTTTACAACACACATATTAACATCTAACTTGATTCATAATAATTCTTGATCGTATTTGAAATACTTTCATAACACATGTGAAACTTTACTTATCGAAAACTTCATGAAAATGATGATAATTTGTAGAATCACATGAGATGGCACAACACAAAATAAAAGAACTCAATAAGATAACATTTTATCTACATCTTCGAGTCCCCTTTAAACAATGAGACTACTTTTCATAATCTCAAATGTCAAAATTACAATGAAAATAGACTTTCAAATCCAAATTTGAATTCATTCTTCAATTCTTCTATTCAAACCCAAAAATAGATTTTACCATCGAATTCCCCTCGAAATTCTGAGAAAAAGGTGTTAGAAAAATAGGATCGCGGAGCAATAAAAAAAATGTGGAAATAAAACACAAAAGATACACAATACAATAGATAAATATACATATGTGGTTCACCCAGTGTGGGATACATCCACCAGATAAATTTCCAAGTCGTTCCTTTTTATTATCCAACAAAATGAAGGCATACAACCTACAACACACCGGCTATAACTTCCTCTTCTTTCTCTCACAGTCTCCTCTCTCAGAATACAACATTCACAATGATGCCTAGCCGCAATACATTTCCCTCACAAAAGAGGGTTTCCTTCTAGGGAAAAAAAACCCTAACATGAATTCTATCATCAGATCTGTGACCTTATAATAAACGGTCCAGATTTACTATGAAATTACAATATTCATTTACATGACAATTTTTCCTTTGGGGGCTTCACCCCTGAAACCCTGTCGCGGGCCCGCTTTCCCTTGGACCCCCCAGTCGGGGGGATGATCTCCCTAGACCCCTCTGGGGAGGAAAGACTCCCCTGGACCCCTCAGGGGAGGAAAGACCCCCCTACAACACCCCCCCCCCTCCCCGCGTGGAGGGTTGTACAATATTCCAGGGTGTACATACTTCATGGGGTATAAACACAGCTGAAAACAAAGACCTATGAAACAGGAAGATAATCAGGCTCCACAACCAACAAAATGAGTATAAAATCGATCACATTCTGAACTGGATCAATTTAACCCTCTTTACACACCAAATGATGCACCGTGGCGCTCATAAATGAAAATTTGGACTAAGACTTTCATAGAAAACATCTTAGCACAAAAATAACATCACCATCGTGCTCCTCTCGAGAAAGCGAGAATAATGATTATAAACAAGGCTATATTCTGAATTAGTGCCCCATGGCATCTAAATCAAGACAACACCATAACTCTTTTCCTCCTTAGCACAAAAACCAATGCACTGTACCTTCCTTGTACTTCATGCTACCTTGAGATTTATGTTCACGTATACCTCGTGCTAACCTCGAGATATGTACCTGGTATTAAATAATCCATATGCCTAATTGTGGTCCACACATTGGGTTAACCATGGAATCAATTGAAAATCATATTGTGCGGAATCTCCGTCGAAGGTGGCATGCATGGCGTATTGGTTAAAGATTTTTTTTATGTGGGTGGAGGTCACGGGTTCAACCCCGCTGACCTCTCCCTCCTTTAGCACTTGTTATATCCGTTGGCATATTTATTGTTAGCCCTGCATGAATGTAGGGTGTGGTTTCATTAGATACCATGTGAACCAAGAGTTTGGGGTTTATCCCTCACCATTTTTCTAGCCAAACATACCTTAACTGCACTTCAAATATATTATTTTCCACATGACTATTAAGTCATATGGTTTGGTTTATTGGTAAGTCGTGGTAATATTGGGTAGGGTTTGGCCTATTGGTAGGTCATGGTAATGTTGGGTAGGAGGTCAGGGGTTTGACTCCTATCGACCCACAAAATTTTTAATACACCATACCCATTAGAGGCCAGTGGGAGAGTGCCACATGGCGGTCTCTCATTGGTCCAATTAAGCTTGTATGAACTTGCCACATGTCGATATTTGATTAGTCCACATGTGCTTGAAAGTTTTCCTAATCACCTTGCCAACTTAGCTATACAGATGTGTATAGTGGTGCCACATGTCACCCTTTCATTGGTGCCATGTGTCACCCCCTTTTGGGTCTTTGACCTGGTTTGACCAAAACTTTGACTGGCCATAACTTTTGCATACGAACTCCATTTGAGGTGGTTTTTGCATTGTTGGAAAGCTATCATCAAGCTCTACGCAATGAAGTCCTTTTAGAGAAAATTTGAGATAATAAAATTTTGAGCATTTCTAGATCCTCCTGGACCTCTCTAAGTGTTATGGATCCTCCTGGATCATCTATGCTAAAATATTCTTGGAACTACTGATATATGTTCCATACCTCAAGGATGAGAAAACAAGAGTGCAACATTTTCTTAGTGGATTTTCACAATCCTACCAGGACATAATTGAGTATGATAATCCAAAGATGTTGGAGGACACTATAAGGAAGACTAAGTGTTGTTATGATCAATATAAGCATAAGAAATATCCTTCTAAGGATGGGAAAAAGAAGGATAAGAGAAGATTCCAGAAAAAGGGATTTGGGTCACTTCCATGCAAGAACTCAAAGAAGGCTACATAGTTTGGTCACCCAGTAGAAGTGTACATCAACAAAATTTTCCATCTCAAAGTGAAAATAGTATAACATAGTAGGTAAGAGAAAGAGCAGAGGATCCTAAGAAAGGACCTTTTCAATGCTGGGGATGTGGAGAAGCACACCTATTAAGGAATTGCCCTCATAGACAACATGATAGCAAGAAATTTTATCATGTGCATGAAGCAACCACAATCAATGATGTGGCCATAAGTGTGTTGAGGATATATGCAGTTGTGGAGAATCAATGGGCAGACCACCAAGTTTTTGTAGTGGAGTTGGAAGGTATAATTTCCAAGCAACATGTTTCTAGTTTAATTGACCCTAGATCTAACCTTAGTTATGCCTCACCTCAAGTTGTTGAATCATGTGGCTTACCACGAAAGAAACATGCAAAAGAATGGTTAGTTCAATTAGCCACAGGAACTAAGAGAAAAACGGCTGAGGTCATAGAAGATTGTCCATTTGAGATAAGTGGACTAAGTGCACTAGCAACCTTGAATATCCTACCCCTAGGATCATATGATGTACTACTAGGTATGGATTGGCTAGTTTCCCACAAGGAAAAATTAAAATGTTATGAGAAAACTTTAGAATGCAAAGATGAAGAAGGAAATGCAAGAATTTTGTAAGGCCTTCATAATCCCGTTTCAGTAAGGAAAATATTGTTGTTGCAGCTTAATAAATTCAGTTGGAATGGGTGTCGCTTGTATGCTACACAATTTCATAACTTAGCAGAGAACAAGGAGTTGAAGGCTGAATATCACCATGTGTTGTTGGAGTTTAAGAATATATTTTCAGAAGAGGTGCTTGGCTTACCTCCAACGAGAGATCTTGATATTTCAATATATATTGTACTTGGAGTGGTGCCAACATCGAAAGTGCCTTATAGGATGAGTACTGTTAGTGCTGCCATTTTTCTTTCCATTCTAAGAGTTGGTTTTAGGTCACGTTGCGACCTATGCATCCAACCATGTGAATTCAGATACGTAGCACCATGAGGTTGAAGGCAACAAGTGGTGGGTTGTCCCTTGAAAACAGGAAGGGATGTCAAAGTCAAAACTCATATAAGTGGTATGGGTATGTCTTTTCCAGGAGAGTTGAGCCCCGTTGGGAAACCAGTTTGTACGTGCCTAGGTCAAGTCAAGTGGTTAATGGAAATCACATCAACAAGTACACCAATTATTATCTGTTCATAATGAAGGCCGAGGGAATGAAAAATCGTGACATTCGTATCATGCATGCCCAACAAAACTTATCACTTGTATCCTACATGCGGGTATTTTCCATGGAAAACCTACAACTCGACTTGGAACATCTCGTCGCCATGAATTCACTATCCTTCAACATGATTTCCTCTCTTGTCAAATTCATTATAAATCTCAGACGTTCAACACTCTCTCTGGTCGCAGAACCAGGCTCGAACTTTGTTTACATTTTCCCTTTCCAGTCCAGTTTGTTCAAAGTTTTCCTCCTATGCATTTGTTGGATATATCGCATGTAGAATACACATTTGTTGCACCATGGCAACCCCTCAGAGTGCAAGGACAGGTGCGTGGAGCAGTAGAACCACAAGGTCTAAGCCCCAAAAAGACTAGGAGTTGTTCCCACTTGCAACATACATCCGCAAAGACATGAAAGGAACTATTCTCTTACCTACAGAGAATACCATATCAAATCACATAGAGTCTGAGGTGGAGGGATTCGCACAGGAAGGAAAAAACAGTAGAAGTTCCCTCTCCCCAACAAAAAATTCCTCAGAGGAGGGGCAGGCCGAGAGAAAACTAGGAGATCGTGGAAGCTCGAGTTGCAGAAGAGCCACACATGTTATCAGTAACTGGAGAACTACTCAAATGTGCCATCCAGCTAGAACTTGCTAGGGTATTGAGCCGCGAAGACAGGAGCAGAATAAGGAAAGCGGATATCATGGGAGAAAATGAGCAAGATCCATCTTAACAACAAGATCCATCATGGGAGAAAATGAGCAAGATCCATCTCAACAACCGAAGCAAGAAAATATGGATATCACCAAACTCTATCAGGAAAACATGGAATTAAGGCGACAACTAGTGACAAAGGCTACAGAAGCATCAACAACGTAGGGTCGCGAAGGGAACATGGCATGGTTGAAAAGGCAGCTTAGAGAGACGCAAGACACCATTGTATAGCTACGAGAAACATAGAGGCTGACAGAAGAAAGGCATACAAAATATTCCAGAGAATGGAAAATGACCGAGAAAGAAACCCGCGTAGCCCTCACTAGCACGTAGGAAAAACGAGTTTAGCTGGCACCTGTCTCTGCACCTGCAAAGGATAAGACAAACATTGGCAGTTTTGAATGATACGTTTATCTGAAATACACTACCATTTTGATAATGACCATGACAATCTAACAACTACTTCCTGCACGCAGTTTCCCAACAAATGATCACATCACAGAAATTGAAGCCGTTATCATAGACAACAAGATCCCGACAGACACTTGTTCGCTGGGACACATGCTCAAAGGGACACAACAACACATCTTTTCTCCATACCAAATCTTGATCGATGATCAGATCCCTGTGGCGAACGTGTGAGCAGTCATAAGTAAACAGGCGTGATTATTGTCTATTTTTGGAAAGCACTATGCGAAGAGTCTCCAACACATATTGCTCAGTTTTCCTAGTTTTAAGGGTTAGTAGTTAGGAAAGAGGGTAGCCCAAGCGACGCCCTTGTTTATATATTTCATATTTTCGATGTAATCCAGGTTGGTTGGCAAATGTGGTAGACAACAACTATTGTATGTAATCTAAGTTTTGATCGGAATTTAATGTAAAGGTCTTGTAGCTTGACGAAAAGATTCTAGTTGTGACAATTGGATGTATTGTTCTTTCTTTCTCTACATATGTGCTTCCTGTTATCTTTATTTCATATCTTTTCTGTCTATTTTAGAACGATTTTTCGAACCTACAGATTCACTGTACAACGCCCCTTGTTCACACCACTTACAAAAAATGTTTTCTTCTAAAGCTAACTCTGAATTCACCCGCAGCGGCGCTTTGAGTTACTTCTAGTATTTTGTCCCGCTGCACATTACAGTTTTACACTGAAGGTTGTTTCTCGCCTAGCCTTATCCTCTCGAGTTTAGTAACTGAGTCATTTTTCCCATCTTTTCTTGAGACCGACCCCACAGCCCAAGTCTTACTTTCCTGCGCCAATATAACCATAACTCATTATATCATAGGCGTTAAATCTAGCCATTGGTTTTCAAATCAATATCCTATGTGGAGACCACGCCATTTCCGATAGAGCCCTCTCCAGATCCTAAAGGCTAGTTTTTGGGTCTCAAAGTTGGTTGAAAAAGTTACCTTCGTCGTCTTTTTATCAGCCAAACACATTTACAGAGTGATAACATATTGGCGTCGTTGTCGAGGAAGAAGTTGAATATATTTTCCCTGGGAGAATGACAAACACTGCAGTTTGACCCCTGAGGGTAACACAGGGAAAAACATCCATACTGGCTGAAAAAAATTACCCTGGCAACTGTAGTCCAAATAGACCAATAGCTCCAAGTAGCACCATTCAGGAATCCTAGCTCCAAAGATGATTTACACTAGAGAGAATCATGACCCAAACTCCTCGAAGCCTGTGTACAACCCTGAGAATATCCTGCGCAAGGATAGAGAGAAAGCGCTAGACCCATTCTACTACCTAGACACAAACCTGTCCTTTCCCAAAGACGACGTGTAGAGCATTGAGGACCTGGATTTTGATGCATTCTTCGAGAAAACACTGTTAAGTTCGAAGTCAGAAACTAGTTTGGACGAGACTATTTTCAACCCAAAAAACTTCCAAGCCCTAGTATCAAGTAATATCCCTCATAATCCGAATCCTCCAAGGGTTATGGCTGCCAGATTCTCTCCCCTCATCCTGCCTGCCCAATTCCATGACTTGCCTCAAAACTATATCCAGAGCATCAGGATCTACAACGCTGAGGAAAATGTTTTTGCTCAGAGGCACTTGGATTGGTTTAACGATTTCATCGACCTGGAGGAGGTGGACTACGTAGATGCAAAAAAGTGGTTGTTTACACAAATCCTTTCGGGAGATGTAAGAAAATGATTCAAATCCCTCCCTCCCACGAGCATTCAGGACTTTTCCACATTCAAGACATCATTCCTAGATAGATGGGGGGACAAGAAAAACCCTTTAAATCTACTGACACAATAAAATAACATAAAGAAAGCACCGAAGGAGACGGTGAAAGAATTTTCAGCCCATTTTTTGAAAGTGTACAACTCGATCCCTGTAGAAGCCAAGCCACCTCCCGGTTTTACGCAGTTGCAGTATGTTGATTCCTTTGAAAATGATTCCTCCCTATTGTTAAGAGAAAGAAGATCAACGAATCTGGATGCTATAATGAGTAATGATGTCGAAGTCGAAGTAAACATGATGGCGTCGAGAAAAATAAAACCAAGTTTCAACCAAGGCGACAAGAGACCCTAGGGAGATGCACAACCATTGACGTCATGGTCCTCAGATGATAAATTCGACATGATGATGAATACCATAGAGAATTTGATGGAGAGAATGTCCACGGGAAACATACCTGTTGCCCGAGAACAGAACGACCCACCTCCTAGGAATCAAAACCTCAGAAGGGGTCAAGTCCCTCGGATTAGACAGAGAGAACAAAAAGAGAAAAGGGATCAAGGTAGCCAACAAATGAGACCTCTTGTCTAGAAAAAATATGCAGATGAGGATTTTGACCAGACATTCGACGAGCAGTTGCATTGTTGCAATGACCAAAACCTGCATGTGTTCTTGACAAAGAGTGAGCATGATTGGTATATGAGTAGAAACTAAGACTTCGTGCCAGGTTCGATGATGATATGATACTCAAGACAGATGATGATACTCAAGACAGATGATTTGTTGTCTTGGGAGATGAAAGAGTTCAGGAAAGTTTATCAAAACGCCATTATGCAGTTCCAGAAGAAGTACAACCTTCGAAGCAAAGACATGTGTACCGAGTCGCAACAAACGAACCCCATAAGGAAGCCTCCGGTGGACACCTCTTCCACAAGATGACCGAGGTCGAACATTGTGAACAAGGATGTGACATAGAAAGCTAATTCAAAGGAGGAGGTCCCCAGGAAAGCTCCAAAGATAGGACGGGAGGCGAGCATAAAAGAAGTAGAGAAAACTTGTCCCCCTTTCAATTTTGAACACTAGATGACCAAAATAAAAATCTTTGTCCTATTCAATGAACTTATTAAAAAGGGTGAGTATCAGGAACAAATCATTAAAATGATGAAAATGGGGGGGACCCTCGATACTCTGAATATTCAAGACGATCACCCCGCCATCCTTTTTGGTCCGCGTATTGAAGAGACAAGCGATTCCGAAGACGTCCCCCCTTTCTATGTCAGTCGAAAAATCCATGAGATGAACCTGCATAATGCCATGCTGGATTCTGGCGTGTCGCACAACCTCATGCCAAAGGTGATCATGGATGAACTAGGTTTGGATGTCACTAAGCCATACAAGGACCTCTTCTCCTTTGATTTGAGGAAAGTCAAGTATTTAGGCCTTATCAAAGACCTAGTTGTATCGTTGGCTCAAATCCCCACTAAGAACATGGTCATGGATGTGGTCATCGTAGACATACCCCCAAAATTCGACATTCTTCTCTCAAGGTCGTGGGTTGCGAAGTTGAAGGAAACGTTGTAGATGGATATGTCGTATGCCACTATCCTTGTTTTTGGCCATGACAGAAGGATGTATAGAGAAGTGATACTAAAATACATGGTAAGAAGCAAGATGAAGCCACACAATCATCCCATATATGTTTTCTATACTGAGGTGGGTTCTTCTATATTCTATAATTACCTGAGTTTCGAGGAGGAAGAACTGACCACCATCATAAAAACTGACGAGAAGACCATGTGGGAAACAATAGAATGTATTGACCCAAAAGACCGAGTGGAAAACTGGGTGTGGAATATGAGTTTTGACAGCGCGGTCAATAGAGAAGGAGCTGGGGACGACGTATGGGTGATCCCCCCTGAAGCAAGCATGAAGTTGTGCTCATACAATATCGCGTTTGAATGCACTAAGAACATGGTCAAGTACGAACCACTAATATTGGTCTTACAGGTTCTGAAAGAATTGGGCACGCAGAAGATAGCAGTGTGTGAACATTTCGAGCTGATCATAAATCAGGTAAAGGGTCTATATTAGACCAAACACCCTAGGTTGAGAGCGTATAGGAATTTGGCTTTGGACCTCCTTGAACGATTCTCAGAATATGACCTATCTGCTATCCCTAGAGAGAAAAATCAGATTGTCAATGTGTTAGCCGCCTTGGACTCGGTTTTTAAGATCCCCATCTTCCCAAACAAAAAATACGAAATCAAGGTCAAGCACAGGTCGACAGTGCCTGATAATATCAAACAATGGTAAGTGTTTGATGATGAAAAACATGTGGAAATATTCCTCCTTATGAGGGATGAGTTTGCTAATACAAACATCGATGAGGAATGTTGCGGCGACGAATATGAGAGCATGGATGCACGCAGTAACAATGACCCTTGCCAAAACCAAATCGCGGGAAGGGACATAATACAATTGAAAAATAATATTATTCCAAAGGGGTTGGTACTGCTAGAAAAGATGTTTGATGAAAATGATGTGGCTAAGAACCCCAAGATCACTGCAAGTGAAGAAGATGTGAAAGTTTGCAACATAGGGACTGAGGAGAACCCGAAGATGGTGAAATTATCCAAGACACTCAGTCCAGAGGTCAAATAGGACTACGTAAAGCTCATGAAAGAGTTCCTGGACATTTTCTCATGGAGCTACGATGACTTGAAAGTGTATGACACGAAAGTGATCCAACATGTTATCCCTCTCAAGGATGATCAGAAACCTTTCAAACAGAAGCTAAGACGGATAAATCCCCTGTTGGTGTCGTTGATCGAGAAAGAGGTAAAAAATATTTTCGATGCTAAAATTATTGTTTCTTTGAGGTTCTCAAAATGGGTAGCTAATTTGGTACCTATAAGAAAGAAAAGCAGTGATATAACACTGTGTGTAGACTTTTGAAATTTAAATAAAGTGTCTCTCAAGGAACACTACCCCCTTCCTAAAATGAACTACATCCTGCAAAAAGTGGTGGGGTCCCAGACAAGGATGATTTTAAGGATGGAAATTTATTTTAAAATGTAGAAACCTTGGGGAATCTTACTAATCCTTCATATGCCAACTATAAATGTTTGGCAATATTTTTGTAGAATTTTTTAAATTTCTAAGGATTTTATATAGTTTGTATAAATTTTTGGCGATTTTTAAGGTAAAATAATTTTATCCTATAGAATTTGGGCGAAATATTTTTAGAATAACGAATATTTTTTTGGGAAAAACCATGGAAAATTAGCGCATGAGCGAAATTTAGCCCCTAAAATCATCCCTATTCGCAGAAGATGTCTATGATGGACGGGTTCTCAAGATATAATCAGATCATGGCCCACCCGGACGATAGAGAGAAAACGACGTTCACAACTCCATGGGGAAAGTTCATGTACGCCAAGATGTCGTTCATCTTGATGAATGTTCGAGCCACTTTTAAGAGGGCCATGGACATCGTGTTTGCTGATGAAAGGGAAAAATTCACTATGATTTATCTGGACGACATCACTGTGTACTCTACCTTCAACAAACAACATCTCGAGCACCTGAAGAGAATTTTCCAGAAGTGGAAAAAATTCGACATATCACTAAATCCAAAGAAGTCTCACTTCGCGGTAGAAGAAGGAAAGTTGTTAGGGAACATCATTTCCAAAGAGGGCATTAAGATAGACCCTATCAGGGTTGAAGGGATCCTGAAGATTGACACCCCGCGTAGTAAAAAGGAGGTACAATCTTTCTTGGGAGAGGTGAACTTTTTGAGGAGATTCATCCCAAACCTCGCGGAAATAGTAAAACACATAACTTGCATGCTCAGAAAGGGAAACTAGATCAAGTGGAACCCGAAGGCTAAGAAGTCTTTTGAGGATATCAAAGTGGCATTGACAAAATCTCCTGTACTAGCTAGCCCGGATTTTATGAAATATTTTCTCCTGTTTTCATTCGCCTCAAAACACACTATTGCTGGCATGTTGCTACAGAAAGAAAAAAAAGATTTCGAAAAACCCGTAGCTTACTTTAGTCAAACGCTGCACAAGGCTCCACTAAGGTATGACATTATGGAAAAACAGGTGTACGCCTTAGTGAAATATTTGAAAGAACTAAGGACATACATTTTGCACTCCCATTTCATCGCTTGTGTACCCAGCAGTTCAGTAAAAGATATCCTGACTCAACTTGACCCGGAAGGAAGGAGAGGCAAGTGGATAGCAAACATGTTAGAATATGATCTTGAAATCAAGACTACAAAGCTGATCAAAGGTCAGGGTCTCACAAAGTTAATGGCGCATGCAGATTGTGATATTGTAGACATGAATTTCATCATTGATCTGTCATAATCCCCCCAAGAAGAAAGAACTATGCGGGCGCCTCAACAGTTCATTGATTCGCCATGGTACGTGGAAATCATATATGTGTTGGAAAATATTCAGGCCCCTCCGGGTGTGAGAAAGATTAAGGCCAGATTTCTCAATCTTAAAGGAGTTAGGTTTTCTGCATCTTGGATGACTCACTCTACTGGAAAGACCCTGGGGGAATATTGTTGAGCTGTTTGCTGGAAGATGACACAAAGCGGTCCATACAAGAATTTCACAAAGGCGACTGTGGAGGACACCACTATTGGAATACCACCGTGCAAACAATTCTGAGGGTTGGTTATTACTGGCCTACAATTTTCACTGACATATATAAGGAGGTCTCCAACTGCCATGAATGTCATATTTTTGACGGAAGAAGAAAGTTGCAGCCCCTGCCACTAAAGCCAATCTCAGTCGAAGCACCTTTCATGAAATAGGGTCTAGATTTCATAGGAGAGTTAAACCCACCATCCTCTGTGCAACACAAATGGATAATCACGGCCACCGACTATTTCACGAAATGGATAGAGGCGATCCCCACGAAACAAGCTATCGATGCAGTCATCATCCAATTGCTGGAGATGAACATATTGTCGAGGTTCGAGTGTCCCGTTAAGATCATTACAGATAATGCAGTCGCATTCAAGTCTAAGAGGATGGAGAAGTTTTTTCAGGATTACAACATAACCCTAGGACATTCCACGACGTGCTATCCATAAGGAAACGGGTTAGCAGAATCCTTGAACAGAATCTTGACCAAGATCATCAAAAGACTCCTACAAGAAAACAAGAGAACCTGGCATAAAAATCTTATCTACACATTGTGGGCAGATCAAGTTACCACCAAGAAGTCTATATCAACGTCGCCTTTCTAGATTGTTTACGGTGCAGATGCAATTTTCCCTACTCCACTGGGACTACCCATCAGGAAGCTATTGCAAGAATAGGAGGCCAAGACAAATGATGTGTAGAGGAGAATTAATCATCTAATTCACACGTAGTAGGCGAGAGAGCAGGTGTATAATCGGTTGCAGCTCCATTAGGAAAGGATAAAGAAATCCTTCGATAAGATCTAAGCCAGAGGATTTCTGGTTGGGTGATATAGTTTTAGATGGGACATGAGAAATGAAGGTAAAGGTAAGCATGCAAAGTTCGACCACCTTTGGATGGGTCTATTCAGAATCAGGGATCATAGCAGGAAAAATGCTTATTTTCTAGAAGTATTAGATGGAGAAAGTTTTGATTGGGGCCCTGTAAATGACAGGTTCCTCAAACATTACCTGATGAAATAAGATCCCTTTGNTCGATAGGTTTAGTTTGTTTTTCGTCCGTTAGTTATTTTTCTCAGTATCTAGAGGTCAAATAAAGCCCAATGGTCAGGCACCTATTCTACTATTATTTTCTACCTCATAGGGAGGATAGCATCCATTTTGGAGCGAGCTGTTAGCACCACCATTTTTCTTTCCATTTTAAAAGTCGATTTTAGGTCACGTTGTGACCCATGCGTCCAACCATGTGAAGTCAGGTACATAGCACTGTGAGATCAAAGTCAACAAGTGGCGGGTTGGCCCTTGAAAATGGGAAGGGATGTCAGAGTCGAAACTCATATAAGTGGTACGGGTATGTATTTTCCAAGAGAGTCGAGCCTCGTTGGGAAACTAGTTTCTACGTGCCTAGGTCAAGTCATGTGGTTAATGTAAATCACATCAGCAAGTACAACAGTTATTATCAGTTCATAATGAAGGCCGAGGGAATGAAAAATCACGACGTTCGTATCATGCATGCCCAACAAACCTTATCACGTGTATCCTACAAACAAGGATTTGCCATGGAAAACCTGCAACTCGACTTGGAACATCTCATCACCATGAATTCACTATCCTTCAACATGATTTCCTTTCTTGTCAAATTCATTATAAATATCAGACGTTCAACACTCTCTCCGATTGTAGAACCAAGCCCGAACTATGTTTACATTTTCCCTTTCCAGTCCAGTTTGTTCAAAGTTTTCCCCTTGTGCATTTGTTGGATATACCGTGCATAGAATACACATTTGTCACGCCATGGTGACCCCTCAAAGTGCAAGGAAAGGCGCGCAAAGCAGCAAAACTGCAAGGTCCGAGCCCCAAAAAGATTGGGGTTCATTCCCACCTATGACGAACATCCCCAAAGATGTGAAAGTAACTATTCTCTTACCTACAGAAAATACCATATCAAATCACGTAGAGTCTGAGGTGGAGGGATTCACACAGGAAGGGAAAATAGTAGGAGATCCCTCTCCCCAACAACAAATGCCTCTGAGGAGGGGCAGTCCGAGAAAAAACCACAAGATCGTGGAAGGTCGAGTTGAAGAAGAGCTACGCGTCGGATCAATAATTGAAGAACTACTCAAACACGCCATCCGGCTAGAACCTACTGGGGGATCAAGCTGCAAAGACAAGAGAAGAACAAGGAAAGCGGATATCATGGGAGCAAATGAGCAAGAGCTATATCAGCAACTGAGGAAAGCAAAGCTGGCTATCACTGAACTCTATCAAGAAAACATGGAATTAATGTGACAACTAGCGACAAAGGCTATGAAAGCATAAGAAACACAGGGTCATGAAGGGAACGTGGCATGGTTGAAAAGGCATCTTAGAGAGGCATAAAACACCATTGTACAACTGCGAGAAACACAGAGTCTGACGGATGAAAGGCATACAAAATATTCCAGAGAATGAAAAATGACCGAGAAGGAAGCCCGCGTATCCCTTACTAGTGCACATGAAAAACAAGTTTAGCTAGCGCCCGTCTCTACACCCGCAAATGATAGGACAAATATTGGCACTTTTGAATGATACGTTTCTCTGAAATACACTACCATTTTGATAACGGACACGACGATCTAACAACTTCTTCCTGTGCATAGTTCCCGAACAAATGATCACATCGCAAAAATCGAAGTCATCATCACAGACAACAAGCTCCTGATAGACACTTGTTCACTGGGACGCTTGCTCAAAGGGACACAACGACACATATTTTCTCCATACCAAAGCCTAAACGACGATCATATCCCCATGGTGAACCTGCGAGCAGTCATAAGTAAACATGCATGATTATTGTCTATTTTTGGAAAGCACTATGCGACGAGTCTCCAACACATGTTGCTCAGTTTTCCTAGTATTAAGGGTTAGCAGTTAGGAAACAAGGTATCCCAAGTGACACCCTCGTTTATATATTTCATCTTTTCGATGTAAGCCAAGTTGGTTGGCAAATGTGGTAGACAACAACTATTGTATGTAATCTGAGTTTTGACCATAATTTAATGCAAAGGTCCTGTAGCTTGACGAAAAGATTCTAGTTGTGACCATTGGATGTATTGTGCTTCTTTTTCTGTGTATGTGCTTCTTCTTATCTGTACAATGCCCCTTGTTCATGCCAATTAGACAAAATGTTTTCTTCTAAAGCTAACTCCTAATTTGCCCACAACAACGCTCCAAGTTACTTCCTGTATTTTCTCCCACCACACATTACGGCTTTACACTAAAGGTTGTTGCTCGCTTAGCCTTATCCTCTCGAGTTTAGTCACTGAGACATTTTTCTCGTCTTTTCCTCAGACCGACCCCATAGCCCAAGTATTATTTTCCTGCACCAATAAAACCAAAACTCATTATATCGTAGGTGTTAAATCTAGCCATTTCTTGTCAAAGCCATATCTTGTGTGGAGACCATGCCATTTCCAAGAGAGCCCTCTCTAGATCCGAGAGGCTAGTTTTCAGGTCTCAAAGTTGGTTGAAAAGTTACCTTTGTCGTCTGTTTATCAGCTAAACATATTTACGGAGTGCTAATAGGTACAATAGAGTTGGTTGACCTAAAGGTGCAGTTGAAAGAAATGTTGGAAAAAGGTTACATCAGGCCGAGTGTATCACCATGGGGAGCACCAGCCTTGTTTGTAAAGAAGAAGGATGGTGCCTTGAGACTGTGTATTGACTATAGGTAGCTGAACAATATTACCATCAAGAACAAGTATCCTTTCCCCATGATTGATGATCTTCTTGATCAACTCAGAGGAGTTGTTGTCTTTTGAAAGATTGATTTAAGGTATGGATATCACCAAGTCAAGATTAAGGATGACGATATCCACAAGAAAATATTTAGAACGAGGTATGGGCACTATGAGTTTGTAGTGGTTCCATTTGGGCTTAAAAATGCACCAACTACTTTCATTTACTTGATGAATAATGTGCTCAGCAAGTATTTAGACAAATTTGTCTTGGTGTTCATGGATGATATTTTGGTTTATTCCAAGACTAGAGGAGAACATGAAGAACATATTAGGATAGTGTTACAAGTTCTAAGAGAGAACCATATGTATGCTAAGTTTAGCAAGTGTGATTTATTTCATAAGGAAATCCAGTACTTAGGCCACATAATCTCAGTAGAGGGAGTGGTAATAGATTTTGAAAAGATCAAGGAAATCATGGATTGGCCTACCCCTAGAAATGAACAAAGGTAATATATTTTATGGGATTGTATGGGTATTATTAGAGGTTCATAAAGGGATTTTCCAATATTGGTATTCCCATTACCCCATTACAAATAAAGGGGAAGAATTTTGTATGGTCACAAGAGTGCGAGGCTAGTTTCTAGTCGCTGAAATGTCTTTTGACTAATTCCCTTGTTCTAAATATTGTAGAGCTTGAAAATGATTTCTTGGTTTTCATTGATACTTACAAAGAAGGACTCGGTGGGGTTATTATGCAAGAAGGTAAAGTGATTTGGTATGAATCACAAAATTTAAATGAGCACGAGAAGAAGTATGTCACTCATGATCTAGATCTTGTAGTGATTGTGCATGCATTGAATATGTGGAGACATTATTTTCAAGGAAGATGGTTTGTTTTGATGACATACCACTATGGTATGAATTATCTATTTGAAAAACCAATCTTGAATGCTAGACATGTTAGGTGGATGGAGTTGATCAACGAGTTTGATTTTGACATCTAACACATTAAAGGAAAGGAGAACAAAGTGGAATATGCACTCATCTGAAGTGTACATGATGTACACTTAGTAGATACAAGTGTAGGAGAGTCTAACATCAAGTACAAGATTTAAAACTTCTTGTAAGAAGATGAGTTCTTCAATCGAATAAAAGAAGGGATACAACAAGAACCCTGGGAGAAAATGCATGAAGGATATTAGCTTGGGGTTGATGGTTTGTTGTTGTATAAAAACAAGTTGTATGTGCCTAATTCAACAGAGTTGAGACATCTGATTATGGATGAGTTCCATAGAATACCTTATGTAGGTCACCCTAGTTATCAAAAGATGGTAACAACATCACAGAAGTTGTATTATTGGTCTGGGATGAAGCAAGATATTGTCGAGAACATTGCTAAATGTTTAGAGTGCCAACAAGTGAAAGTTGAGCATAGAAATCATGTCGAGTTATTGCAGCCTTTGCAAATAACATAGTGGAAATGGGAGATAATCTCCATGGATTTTATTACCAGTCTACCAAAGATAGTGAAGAAACATGACACAATCATGATTGTAGTGGATAAGTTGAGCAAGCCACCTCATTTTATTCCTATTACGCATACTTTTAAGGCCATAGATGTTGCTAACATTTTTATAAAAGAAATTTTTAGATTGTGTGGTCTTGCTAAGACCATAATCTCGGACATTGATGCTAAGCTCACCTCACATTTCTGGAAAATCTTGTTTGCATATTTGGGAATGCGGTTGGTTTTTAATATGACCTACCATCCTCAACTAGATGGTAAAATTGAAAGAGTGAACATAATGCTAGAAGATATGTTCAGGATGCAGGTTATGCATCAATCCAAGCAATGGGAAAATATCTATCCCTGGTAGAGTTTGCTTACAATAATGGTTATTAGGAATTGTTGAAAAGGAGCCCCTTTGAGGTTATATATGGCATAAAGTGCATAGTTACAATCAACTCGGATAGTCCATTGGAAAAAATTTCACTTGGACCAAAATCAATGAAACAAGCAATGATTAAGATAAAGGAAAGTCTAAAGCCAGCCCAAGAAAGACAAAAGAGTTGTGCAGATAGCAAGAGAACTCACAGAGAGTTCAAAGTGGGAGATCATGTGTATCTCCAAGTGAAACCCAAAAGAAGTTCCTTGAGAATGGGAATGTGTGCTAAGTTGGCGCCCCACTATTGTGGACCATTTGAAGTCCTCAAAAGAGTGGGGACAATAGCATAAAGACTTGCACTACCAGCTACTGTTAGAGATCATAATGTATTCCATGTGTATTTATTAAAAAAATATGTTCATGATCCTACTCATGTTATTTATTGAATTGGGATATAGGTGGAACTAGAGGGAGATCTCTAGCCCAAACCTCAATGCATCCTAGACACGAGAGAAACAATGCTTTGCAACAAAGCTATCATGCGGGTCAAGGTGTAATGGAAGCACTTTGGAGCAGATGAGGCTACATGGGAATTGGAAGATGCCATGAGATTGGCATGCCCATTTTTTTCCTGTATAATCAATGTAGATACATGGTGTTTTAAAAACCGAGGATGATGTTTTTTTAAGGGGGAGGGGAATGTAACACCCTGTTTTCCCCAATGATTGTAATTATGCTAAAAAAGTCATATTATTTTGTTTATGAAACTTGTAATCATGTTTTGATAAATGAAAACACCACACAACTGACTGAGAAGGGAAGAACCTTGAAAGTATTAGCCATGATATCACATGTGGAATCAATGAAATAGACAGATGAGGTGGAGCTGAGATGTTTTTAGTAAAGAAAATAGGAAGCTTGCTTAGAAATATATCTTACATTGAAAAACATAAATGCACACCTGCCAACATACTTGAACCTACATGGAGCCACGTGACCAATTATGGGAGACAACATTGGTGGTTGAGGCAGTTAATACTGCTAACAAATATGCTCTCTTGAAGAGGCAAGGGTCAACTGGAAAACCTGATAGAAGTACATGCTAAATTATGAGCTTGATTTCTTATGCGGATTAATTCTTTTATTTTCTTCAACACTTTGATTCCATGTTAATACACTTCAACAATACCAAATCATAATCGAATAGCAATAACTATGTAGATGAGTAAGCATGCATATCAACAACACATATACCCTGGGGAAATACTGTACAGGGAGAAAAACCCCAGCAAACGATATTCCTTTATTGCATTAATAATGTAATATCACTTACAAATATCCACCATGAATGTTCTGTTATTAAAGAGCTTGCCAAGATGACTCTGACCTGACAAATACCTAAAAGACGTTGATGAAATACATCTCCGATATGCTGCCTCTATTGTTAATATACAACACTGATATGATGCTTTGGGATGATGCCTCTTTATCACTGATATTTTCCTCTATTGCTTCATCCTTAACCTGCATATCAAAGTTGTATTGAAGAGAGGGGTCGACCTTTTCTTATATAGGTTGAAGAGGAAAAGAGGAGAGACTCGAAATAGTAACCTATCTGCATGAGTTAATCATAACTCAACTTCATACTTTAGTTCGAACTTAGAACTAGACTTGAGGCTGGTTACAACTCAACATTACACTTTAGTTCAAAAATAGAAC
>JASDQU010011656.1:212524-223568 GCA_032191745.1 Picea mariana | reverse complement strand
TGAAATTGCTTGCCGAAATAGCCAGGGAATCAACCATGACATTCTCTTCTCTTGGAATAAATGAAATGTTGAAAGTTGAGAAACAACTGTCAATTAAGCCCCATACTTCATTTCTGTAACTTCTGAGCTGAGGTTGTTTGTCCTGATAGATATTTCTAATCTGCTGGACAATCAAATCCATATCTCCAAGCACTGCTATCTCTTCAATCCTCATATATTTTGCATCCCTCAAACCCAAAACAAGAGCCTCATACTCTACCACATTATTGGTAGTCTCAAATTCTAATTTGTATGATAGAGATATGGTTTCCTGAGTAGGGGAAACAAAGATCACTCTAGCACCAACACATTCTCTAGAAGAGGCTCCATCAAAGAACATTTTCCACACAGAGGTAATTGGAGGAGAATCTTCATAGAGAGTAATGGACTTTTTGATCTCAAGAGGGGGCTTAGGGGCATCGGTGAGCTAAAATAAGCTGGATCCCAAATCAGTGTCAAGTGAAAAGATGGGATGGTTGGTGGGATCTGCTTCATCGCTGATAATGTAGGCCAACTGGTATTCTTTGTATATTCTTCTATGCTCCCCCCCAAACACATGAATGGTATCATATATGAGGTCCATCTGCAATGTTCCCCCAAGTATTTTTATCCAAGATCTTGACAATAGCATGCCAAACTTGGGAGGAACATCAACCACCACAATATCCATGACCACACTTTTCATGGGCAGTTGAAACAAGGTCACAACTAGATCTTTGATGACCCCAAGACATTGCACATTCCTGGAGTCAAAGGAATACAATTCATGGTATGCTTTTGTGATTTCTAGACCTAATTCTTCCATGACAATTTTGGGCATGAGGTTATGAGAGGCCCCTGAATCCATTAGACAATTATAGAGTACCTTGTCATGTATGTTTAGTGACGTGTAGAAGGGATGGGATGAATCATCTCTATCTTCTACCATGGAACCTAGGAATATTGTTGGATTCTCGTCTTGCAAATTGATTCAGTCTGAGGGATGATTCAAGGGTTCAGGCAACAACAGTTTAGATAGGGATCTCTTAAAGTCTTCATGCTTGACCAGCTCTGAAAGGGGTCCCGGGATCCTAATATTATGAATTTCATGCTCAAAGTTAAAATAGGAGAGGAGCTTCATAATTATTTTACCTTTGGGATAGGACCTTTGAACACTGGTGGGGGGTTCTCTATTCTCTTTTCCCTGTTGTTGCTTGCCGCATCTTTGGCAGGCTTGTCTTCTCTGGGAGGTTGATCAAGGATGTTAGACTTCCCATCTTTCTTCTTAGGCCTGAGGTTGTATCTATTTGGCCTGTCGCTAGCCTTATTCCCCTTGCTCAGCTCGTTTAATTGAATTTACATGAGAGACTCCTCATATGCTGATTGAATTAAGTGAGGAGAAGGATATGTGTCTTCGAGACAATGAATTTATGGGTCAATGTCCTCTTCCTCTCCACCATCATATGCGACAAGTTTTTTCTGAAGAGGGGTTTGGATTTTCTGATCATTCCTGTTTGTGCTCCGAGGCTCTCTTTACATAATCTGAGGAGCATGGTTATTCAGCCTCCTGAAGTTGCCTCTGTTATCAACATTTTGAGGATTTATGTATGTTTTCTTTTCCTCTAATTCCAACCCTTCCATCCTAGATAAAATTGATTTTAGTAACTTGGTTACGTCATCCATTTGAGGGGGGAGGGAAAAAGAACTGGAGGTTGAGGGTTCATATATTCCCCTTCCTCTATCTTTATCAGCCTTATTCCTGAGTCAGTCAACTGCCAATATGTTAGACTCTACTTCCAGTGATGCATCTTGCATATGTGCCAAGGAGGTAGCTCTTCTCTATCTTAAAAGGAGGCAGAAGTCAAGGTCAAAAGCACTAGCATAGGTAATTTTGGTAGAGCCTTCTATAGGCTTTATCTCAACAGGGATCTCATTGTACATTTTGTTGAATCTTTTGGAGAATTCAGGGACAGACTCTCCCTCTTTTCTCTTTAAAGACCTGAACTGTGTGATATAATACATGAAGTCCTTTTTATCCCCCCATTGTCTCAAAAAGATATCGTCTAAAGCCTCAATCCCATCAATGGATCCAGGAGTCAGGGCCATGAACCACTTGTTGGCTTCTCCATCAAGACTGTGGAAAAAAATTCTCATCCATACATCCTTGTCTACTATGACATAGTTATCAACATAACTATAGAAAGATTCAAGGTGCTCCTCTGTGGTAATATCTCTCTCCCCCATAAACTTAGGCAGTTGCTTAAGGTAGCCATTAGCTAGTAGGGCATTAAGAGGCTGAGATAGAATGAGAGGGGCATATCTGGCAGCTACTATGGTGTCCATTCTATTTCTAGGGGGATTAGCACCCGCCATTGGGATGTGAACTAGAGGAGAACTAGGTGGGAATGGAGTTCGAGAAGGGGAGATTAGAGGTGTGTTTCTGAGGAAAAAAGAAAACAATGGAGGACTTGAGGGAGCAGCGGTTTCCCTCTCCATAAACACAACAACTTTAACAGGAGGAGGATTAGTGAAGATCGAAGAGGGGAAATCAATAGGAAAAATCCCAAAATTTAAACTTCTAGAAACTCCAACAGAGGGTGTAACATGAAAATGAGAAATAGCTATTGGAGTTGCTATAGGAGGATGGTGAAAATTATCAGAAATACCTAGTTCGGCAGTTGAAGTACCTTCTTGAAGGGTCTTTCTTCTTCTGACAATTTTCTCTGGGTCGGCTTCAGGAGTCTCTAGAGGCAGCTGTGGAGTAGACCTCGTGTGTTTGCCTTTCGAAGCCAGGGTGAAACAATAGAGTCGCCTTAATGGAGTTGTCAGGTGCACAGTTGCAATCTTGAATGGTTCTGATATCTTATGCACCTTCAAAATCAGAAGCTCGTTGATGTTCTACCCAGGGAAAATCTTCAATTCGTCCTTGGCAACGGCGCCAGAAATGTTAGCACCGGAAGTCGCCCTTCATATTGCAGGAAAGGCAAGCCCGATACCCATCAGAATTTTATGTCACAGGTTGGTTATAAAAGGGTCAAATGGGCACAGCCTCATGAAAGTATAGCCTTAACTTAGAAAATTGGGCTGGTATGCACAAGCAGGTGAGGTCTTAGTTTAACTTCAGTCAGTAGGTTGTAGTAAGGGTGAATAGTAGGAAGACTTTGGTGAGAAGGGTGTAGAGGTCTGTCGTGGGCATCGGGTCTTCCAGCAGCTCAAAGAGGAAATACATAAACACAATATCTTCTTGAAATTCAAATATCAGAGAAACTGTAAGAAATTATAACAACATTACAATCAAACATTCATTATAACACAATCACAACAATCCATTTGAATCAGTCATCATGAATGCTCTCAGTAACAGAGGCAAATAAGATGGAGTAAGAAAGATGACTTTCATTAAAAAATAAGTCTCAAATATAGATACATACGCAGACAACCAGAAGTTTCATTAAAAATTTACAATCTGGGAGCTTTTCTCTACCATCGACCATAACAAAATATCAAAACTAAGTATATATACTCAAAGCAAATTTCTCCCAACAGAAGTGTGCTCCAGTCACTTTATTCAAGGCTTGGCATCTGAATCTTCTTCTTTTAGGCTGCACTTGAACTCTTCTTTCAGACGCAAGATCAGATCGGTATGGGTTTCACACGAAAATCCATGACAGGGAACTTTCGACTGACAGTCTTCCTTCCATGGCCATATTTTCATGCGTTCCATTTATTTGGTGAAACGAGGTTTCAACCACCTTCCCCATTTTCATTAAATTATTTCATAGGGATCAGGGCAATACCTGACACCCATGAATCTTCCAGGCAAGCTCATGACTCCTTTGAGTCAATTCTGGTGCCTCGAGCCCATGAAGATCTTTCTTTCTGACTGACTCGGGTGATTTTCTCCTTGGCGCAACTCTTTTCCTTGCCCCGCATGACCTCAGGACATGACCTTGTGCTTATCCCACATGAAATTTTGGGATTTCGCATTTCAAGATTTTTCACTCCTCTTGATTCAAATATCCTGATGCTCGTTCCCGTGAAATGGCCCATTTGGATCCACGGTCAGATTTGCCTCGAATCTGACGGCCACGATCATCTCCTCAAACAACTTCGGCCGCCCGTCGCTCGATTAGGTGCTTACCCCTCTCAGGCCCCACTTTCCATATGACCCAGGGCTGTTCTCGTGGGCCTAACTCTCAGGCGCATCGCGATTTCATGTTTCTCGAGTTCACTTCATGCCCCATGCTCAAACCATCCACGTAGAGAAATTGCGATCCCTTGGATCAAATGACATGCGTCCCTCTGAAATGGACTACCCAGATTAACATCGGCGTTTCAAGACCTTGGGCTGTCGGTATTTCTCATTTCATCTCCCTGAAATGACTTTCTATATGCTGATCCTACACCATGTGTCTTTCTAGAATGAACGGTCAAGATCATTTCGGGACTTCGTGTGTCACAAATATTCAGGACTCTACCCTCTTACTTTCCTGATGCACAAAATTGTGAAAAGATGATCCAACGGTCCAACTCTCTCCTTTGATCAACTTCTGCAATCTTTTTCGTGATTTTTCATTTTGCGAGTTTTGATGACTCTTCTCCTTGACAAATCCATTTTGTGAAACCATAAAACACCGATCGCGCACGACGTGTCCTTTGCAACACCAATGACTAGGATGGACCTTGTGATTTCGGACCTCTGACGCTATATTTCATCCAACTGTAAGATCCCGAACACCCGATCATCGTCGAAAACTAATCTTGCTCACTTGCTTCATTTACACTTATATTAGACCTCTTCAAGTATTGAGTTTGGTGCTCACAATAGCATCCTATGTAGTTTACTTGAATGACTGGTTGAGGGCTCGGGAAAACAAAGGATTAGTGATGGAAGCAAAGAGAGAAGTGATCGAATTTTAGGGAAAACATGAAATCTTAGGGCCGACACCTCTCAAGCGAGCCGACAATGAAAAACAAGTCAATCAAGCAGATGAAGGCACATAAAAAAAAAACTACAAGCCGAGAGAAAATCTTACGATCAGGTCTACAAAAGAGGGGAAATAGGCAAAATTACAGACCTAAGTAGAAACCACAAACCCTTAAGGTTTTTACAATTTTATGTGATAACACCAATAACTATGAGATGTGACTTATCACATCCACCCTCTTACATGCATTCAATGATTGGCTTTGGAAACACTCAATCACAACTAGAGTTTAATACATAGTCATAATAAAATTAAGAAATGTGGGTGGAATTAATAAACATGGGTAATTCTCCCTTGGACCCCTCTTAGACATTCTCCTAGACCCTTCCCTCTCTTGTGGATTAATTCATCCCCCATGTATGTCTATGTCCCCTTAGCAACTAGCATCACATTTTGTTATTAGAATTCAGAGACACATTTCACATATACATCGATTTGGTCGTAGCCACACATTACATCTACATTAAGCATTAATTAAATTTAGGATTATAGTGGGGATGTTAAATATAATCTATAACTTATGCAACTTAAAGGAAATTGAAGAAAAAAATAATTTCCTTCTAAGATACTCTTTATACAACAATATTAGATGTGCTTATAGTGATATTTGGAATCACAATTTGGGATGTGGCTAACACTAAAGTAGTGAATGTCAATTTGAATGTGGTTTGGTGATAAATTGGTGTAAGTGTATTTTTCTTAGCAATAAATTAGTGTAACATTATGTCCACTACCTCACATTTGATTCTCAACTTCTATAACGTTGTTGGAGATATTACACACTCACCTAGTGTTTTTTTTCCTAGGTTGACAGATCTATGTTGAGGGAACCCTTGGTCAGAGGTATTCTCCCCTAGATGGGGGCGCCACATCCTTTTCAGTCTTGATTCAGTTAGATCTTAGTTAGACTAGTGGAGTGGAGTTTTTCATGGAAACCTCGGTATTATCACCAAGTGTTGCATGTATACCTAGGTATCATCACCATGAGGGCGCACTTACCTTAGGATCATCACCAGAAGGAACCACATGTGCATGCTAGATTTTATCCTCACTCCTCTTGTGATTAATTATCTAGTTAACCTATGACTAGATGCCATTTCACTCCAGAGTCTATTCGTGAATGTCTAGATATCTCTAGATCACTACTATGGCACATCAGTTTACTCATGTAGATTATATCACGTGTATTTTTACTATTCTCTCATTAGTGAATACAATTTTTTTCATTATTTTTATCAATCTTGTCTCTCTTTCTCTTTTCTCTCTCACAAGATTTATGTGATTTTTCTACTAGCTATGTTCTTTGTGACAAGTTTCCATGAAACTTCACATGGTATTAGAGCTTTCTTGCTAGGAGAAAGTGCATAAGCATTTTATTAGAAGGTTCAGGAGAAAGATGTAGTCATAAAGGATGGAGTACTTGCCGACAATTCTTTTGACGCTACATAACTACTTCAAGTTGAAGATTAAAATTATGCATCAACTCAGATGCAAAGGCTTGACATATTTTATTACGATGGCTATAGAGGTGGAGTAAACATCAACTATTGAGAAGAATAGGTATCTCAAATGCATGGATGAGGCCTACGACCTTATCTACATGTCTATGTCCCACGCGCTTATGTTTCACATTGAATCTTGTACCACACCAGATGAGATTTGGACAAAGTTGGAGTATCTCTTTGGAAAACATGATCGAATGAGAGGCCATATGCTCGAGGTAGAGCTAAATTCCTTAGATCTAAGGAATTTTGATAACATCCATGACTTATTTATGAAGTTAAAGTCCCTTCTTCTTCATCTAAATGGATGTGATGTTGACAAATCAACTCAACACAATTAATTGATCCTTTCTATCTTGTCAAAACTTGGTTTGGATTATGTTGTGTTTTTCTCAACATTCCATACAATGAGATTCACTTCAAGAGCAACTTGGAAGATGATGATATTGGATCATTTTATTGAGTCCCTAATGCATGATCAAGAGAAGATCATCAAAATGGGGATAATCAAGGGACCCAATGCACATGCACTTGTTGTGCATGAGAGAAACAACACATTCAATGTGAAGTTAAAGAAAAAATGGAAAGACAAGGAACATTTTGAACACAAGAAGGAAGGAAATCCTAAACCTTTCGATGATTCCTCTAGGTCTAAAGGTGCAAAGCGAAAGAAAGGGAAGTCTAAATTATGTTACTTAAACCATTTCTATCATCCCAAATTAGCATTCATGAAAAAAAAAATTAATATCATGGTGCAAACACTCCAGAAGAACAACCTTGGGGAACACATTCTTGAGGCTATGAAGAAGAAACCAAGAGACCAACCTCCAGACAAGAGAGGTAATTCTCATGATTTAATTGTTATCCATTCCTCTCCTGATGAATTGATCCTCAATTCATATGCATCCCATCATATGGCAAGTTTAGAAGATGGTTTATATTCTATTACTGCATGCATGAGCCCTCCCATCCTCATGGGATATGATACCCTAGTTGAGGTCACTAGATAAGCGATGGTATAAATCCAACGTGGAAGTTTTGAGAACATATTGCATGTTCCAAAAATCTCCTTGAATATACTCTCTATTTATCAGATAGCACATTATGGCACAAGAAAAAGGGTGGAGTTCACACCTAATTTTGTAACCATATATGACATGCATGATAACTCAAATATTGTTATTGGTGAGGTAAATCATTAGTCTCGTTTGTATACATTCAATAATTTTATTGCTAAATATGACTATTCTTTACTACCAATACATGTTGATAATGATAATAGATTATGGAACAAGATATTTAGTCATCTAAACTTCAAATACATGCAACAACTTAGCCAACAAGGAATGGTCACAGGCTTTCCCAACATACACTTTTCCGAAGGAGTTTGTCAAGGATGTGTTACTGGAAAACATCCTCAAGAGAAGTTTGAAAAAGGGAAGGCTTGAAGGGCATCCTCTCCTTTGGAACTCATCCAAGCTGATATAATGGGACCCTTTCCGCATCCATCCATCATAAAGGTGAGGTACATGCTTACATTTATTGATGATTTCTCTTGATACACTTGGGTGTATTTTCTTAGGTAGAAGTCTGAAGTTTTTGAGAATCTCAAAGACTTCAAAGCTCGTGCAGAGACCATGCACCGGGTCTCTGAAAAACTTGAGAGTACTTTGATTGTACACAAAATGATAGTCGAACGATGAAACTGGATGCCAAGCTGAGTGAGGAAGTTATGAAGACAAAGTTCCTGAATAGTGACTTTGTCTTCATAACTTCCTCACTCAGCTTGGCATCCAGTTTCATCATTCGACTGTCATTTTGTGTGACAATCAAAGTACTCTCAAGTTTTTCAGAGACCTAGTGCAACGATAGAAGACTGTAACACCCCAATTCTAACCCTTATGAACTAGAATGTATTATGTAATTGTGACTAAGTCCGGTGAGCCAGTAAAGTTGAAAAGAGCCCATAATTCTAGGAATTGTAATACTTCATATACATTAATAAAATACATTGATGTCTACAATACAGATAAGGATAGAAGAGATAGGGGGCTATGATTTCACGAGAGAGGGGGCTTAAGGGGTTGAGTCTTTTTTGTTATATTTTATTTACCCATAATTGATTTTATGGATAAAATGGGTTACATGAGCTTCTTGGGAGGAAGGCCAAGTGGTTGTCATCTTCATGTAATTATTTAAAAATCCCTTGGGGGTTGTTTTGGGGAGTTCTTATGGTTCTATTGGTTCTTATTCTTCTCCCTTTCTCTTCACTCATTAATGGTTAATTCATGTGCTCTTGGGATGAGCATGTAAACAAATGGATGGAAGAGGAGAACCATTGCTAAATGGTTGTAATAAATTACTGATCATTCCAAGAGGAAATGGATGCATGTGTGCATGATATTGATGGTAGTTCAGAAACAACTATCCATAGTTGAGAATCCTTGGAGTTTCCGGTAGGGATATTTCCTGACCAATAGCACTAGAGCCCTGGAGAAAAATGGGACAGCCTAAGGGACTGCATGGCAGAGAAAGGTGTTCATTTCTTTGGATTACACAGGTTGAGGGGGGAAGAGAGTTGGAAATTCAGATTTGTTGTGTGGTTGGGAAACCTAAGAACTAGTTAGCCAATTGTTGCCTGTTTTAGATTTGGCCTAGGACCCGTCCTTGTGGATTCATAGCCCTGGCTTGGGGGTGACCTATTGTTGAGAGTAAAATAACAACAATGTGTATGGTTGGGAGGAACGTCCTTGGTCTGCAGCCAGTTGGTGAATATTTACTTGCAAAGACAAGTGCTCTCTGTTTTTTTTGTATAATGTTTATTCCACTGTGTATTTAATTATCTCTAAGATATGTGTTTATAATGTGTCTGTCTACTAGTTATTTGTTGTGCATGGTGTGTTGTTTACTTCTTTATGATGTAGCATGGATATTGATTTATGCATGAGGGTCTTTCATGCTTGTTTTTGGATTGAGATCAATTCATAGGTGAGTTTCTACAGTAGCATGGCCAACCTGTGGGTGGCTAGGTAGGTTTCAGGTTAGTGTGGCCAGCCTATGGGTGGTTGGGTACGTTATATATTGGTATCAGAGCTACAAGTTGAAACATTGAGCCAGTATGGGATAGATATTTTGGTCAGTATCTTATGGTTAATATCGAGTACACACCTTGAAATTGAAAATCTCAGGAGGAATGACATTGTATAGATCATGCAGAAGCCAGATCATCATAGATCCTTTGTAAAAGATTGTAGAGTCGTGACTGTCCCTTCAAATTCGAGATCAATCACCACCGTGGGATCAAGGGAGTTCTGGATCGTTGGATCGAAAGGAAGGTGAAAAAGGGTCATCCGATAAATATGAAACCAGAGGTTGGGAAAGATTAAGCCCCAAGCGTCAGATCTAGTTGGTCGATCATCATCTGTTGATCGAATATAAGCAAGAAAGGAAAGGCTTTGAAACTTCATTGCTTCGACGATCATGGTAGGAAGGAAAAGCCTGAACTTTCGAAGGTCGGAGTCACGAAGTCCCATTAGTCGTTTGATCTAATGGGAGGCTCGGGGGGGATCTCCTCCCTTGATCATGGTTTTCTGGCATTGACCACTTCGGGAGGTTTCACTGTGGGAAAATTGAACCCTTTAGAACTACTACAACCCAGATCCCCAAAGTGTCAAAGTCCCATAATTCTTGTCGATTGTTAGATTGAGGGAAGGACTTCAAGAGTAATGTTGACCGTCAGATCTTGCGATGCTTGAAGATTAGCGAAGTTTGGATTTCAGAACTTCACCACTTCGACAATTCTAGGTTATGTTGCAGATCAAAGTCTCGAAGTGCCGAATTCATGGAAGTGTAAAGCCATCATCATGAGATCACGCAAACCGTCATATATGGAGCACAAAATGTGGATCATCTGTGTGGTTGATGACGTGTCTTATGCCATGTGGAAGAGGTGTTGTGTGGAGACACGTGTCACTCAAATTCAACACCTTTTGGACCCTGAACTGTTCATTTTTTAGTGACACATGGCACACATGCCAACGGTCCATGTCACCCTAGGTGACATTAATGTGTCGTGTCATCTATGGGAGTATGTAACTCTGGGGGTGTCCAAGGTTTCTACTAGTGAAAAGCATCGAAGCTCGAACTCACGAATGCACGTAGATCGTCGATCTAAGATCCCTTCGATACCTTTCTTGACCATTGGATCAAGTAGTAGGAGGACAGGGTAAGTAATTCAACGGTTGTCACTCTAGGGAAGTGGAAGACATGGGAGTGGAAATGTTCAGAGCCACAGAGCATTGAAATCCTGAACTAATTAAGGAGTGTCCGTCCCAACGCTTGATTAATTCCTAATCGTCTGATTAATCTGTGGAAGAATAGGTGTAAGTACTTCAGCGATTGTCACTCTGGGGGAGTTGAACAACTCGGGAGTTGAATTTCCCCGAGCCCCAGAGCGTCGAATTTCCGAATTGGTTAAGAGACTTCCATCCCAACACCTGATTAAGTCATGACCATTGATCTCAATGAAGTATTCAG
>JASDQU010011656.1:186737-209740 GCA_032191745.1 Picea mariana | reverse complement strand
GGTGTCCCACCATTGTAATTATCGTTCATGTTTTATGTTTATTTTTTTTATTTTAATCCAAGACTCCACAACCCAACACTAAGGCATTAAATCCGTGGAAAGAGTTCTTAGAGCCTCGCAGGGAGGACTCTATCCCCCATGGAGCCTAATGTTATCACATAAACTTGTCAAAACCTTAAGGGTTTGTGGCTTTTGCTTAGGTCTGTAATTTTCCTGTTTCCCCTCTTTTGCAAACCTGATCGTAATATTTTCTCTCGGCTTGTAGTTTTTCTTATGTGTGCCTTCATCCGTTTGATCGACCTGTTTTTCATTGTCAGCTCACCTGAGAGGTGTCGGCCCTAAGATTTTCTGTTTTCCCTAAAATTCGATCACTTCTCTCTTTTCTTTCGTCACTAATCCTTTGTTTTCTCAATCCCTCAACTAGTCATTCAAGTAAACTACACAGATCGTTGTTGTGAGCACCAAACACAATACTTAAAGTGGTCTAATATAAGTTTAAATCAAGTGAGCAGGAAAGATCAATTTTCGACGGCGATCGGGTGATCAGGATTTTACAGTTGCACGAAATATAGCGTTAGAGGTCCGAAATCTAAAGGTCCATCCTAGCCATTGGTGTTGTGAAGGACACGTGGTACACGATCATTGTTTCGTGGTTTTGCGATATGGAGCGGTCAAGGAGCAGAGTCATCAAAACGTGTGAAATTAAAAATCACGAAAAGATCGCAGCCGTTGGTCAAAGGAGAGACTTGGACCGTTGGATCATCTTGTCACGATTTCATGAGTCAGGAAAGTAAGAGGGTAGAGTCCTGAAGACTCGCAACACGCAAAGTCTCGAAATAATATTGACCATTCATTCCAGAAAGACACGTGGCGCAGGATCAACATATAGAAAGTCATTTCGGGGAGATGAAGTGAGAAATGTGGACGACCCAAGGTCCTGAAATGTCGATGTTAATCTGGGGTGTCCATTTCAAAGGGACATGTGTCATCCGATCTGATGGATCATGATTTCTCTACCCAGATGGTTTGAGAATGGGGCACAGCGTGAACTTGCAATGCGCCTGAGAGTTAGGCCCACGAGCATAGCCCAGGGTCATATGAAAAGTGGGGCCTGAGAGGGGTAAACACATGATCGAGCAACGAGTAGCTGGATTTTTTTGAGGAGATGGTCGTGGTCATCAAATTCTAGGAAAATATGACCGTGGATCCAGATGGGTCATTTCGCAGGAATGAGCATCAATATATTTGAATCAAGAGGAGTGAAAACTCCCGAAATGAGAAATCCTGAAATTTCATGTGGGATAAGCACAAGGTCATGGCTCGAGGTCATGTGGGGCAAGGAAAAGAGTTGTGCCAAGGCGAAAAGTGCCTGAGTTGGTCACCGAGAAAGATTTGCATGGCCTCGAGGTGCTAGAATTGACTCAAAGGAGTCATGAGATAATTTCTTGGAACATTCATGGGTGTCAGGTTTTGCTCTGATCCCTATGAAAGCAGTTAATGAAAATGGGGAAGGTGGTTGAAACCTCATCTCACCACATAAATGAAAAGCATGAAAATCTGGCCATGGAAGGCATACTATTAGCCGAAAGTTCCCTGTCATGGATTTTCGCGTGAAGCCCATACCGATCTGATCTTGTATCTCACAGAAGAGTGCAAGTGCAGCCTAACAGAAGAAGATGCAGAATCCAAGCCTTGAATAAAGTGAGTGGAGCGCACTTTTGTAGGGAGCAAGTTGCTTTGAGTATATATACTCAGTTTTGATATTTTTTTTATGGTCGATGGTAGAGAAAAGCTCCTAGATTGTAAAGTGTTAATGAAACTTTTGGTTGTCTGGCTATGTATCTATATTTGATACATCTTCTTTAATGAAAGTCATCTTTCTTACTCCAGCTTATTTGCCTCTATTACTGAGAGGATTCATGATGACTGATTCACATGGATTTTTTTTACTGTGTTATGATGAATGTTTGATTGTAATGTTGTTATAATTTCTTTCAGTTTCTCTTAGATTTGAATTTCAAGAAGATCTTATGTTTAAGTCTTTCCTCTTTGGGCTACTGGAAGACCTGATGCCCACGACAGACCTCTACACCCTTCTCACCAAAGTCTTCCTCCTATTCACCCTTACTACAACCTCTTGACTGAAGTTAAACTAAGATCTCACCTACTTGTGCATACCAGCCCAGTTTTCTGAGTTAAGGCTATACTTTCATGAGACTGTGCCCATTTGACCCTTTTATAACCAACCCGTGAGATAAAACTCTTATGGGTATCGGGATTGCCTTTCCTGCAATCTGAAGGGAGACTTTCGGTGATAACAATTGGAAGCATGGGGGATGAGTACAATCATCTTGGGGAAGTGTGTGAGTCAACAAAGTAAGAAAAAGGAGAGGAAATTCATATGGGTAGCTAGAACAATTTTAGACAGAATTGTTTTTACATGAGGAGCAAGTATAGAGTAAGAAAGAGATCTTGGAGATGGAGCATCCATGGAGGGAGAATTATAGAGCATGATAGAGCATATTAGAGAATATTTGGAGTTGAATGCTAAAGATATAGGTTGTCAATCCTAAAGAGTGAACTCTTGAGTGAGTTGCACTATAACAACAAGTGTTTGTTGTTTTTTGTTGATATTTTTCCTAGTAGAATGTTCCCTTGAGTTCCCAATTGAGATATTCCTAGTTACCTGTGCCAAAGAGATCCTAACAAATGAATGGGATTCCCTAGGGAATGGGATTAGTGAAGGGGTGCATTCCTTGGGTTGGACGGGTTGAGAGGAAGAGATATGGTGGAAAATCGGGATAGCTGCAGGAGAATACCAGTGGGTTGTGAGTTTCCTGAGCTATGAGTGGACAATGAGAGACCATTGTCTTTTGTGGATTGATAGCCCGATATCAGGGGTTACTTTCTGTTGAGATTTGGAATAGTGATTCTATGGTTGGGTGGAACATCCATCCCAAGAATCTAGTTGCACAACTGAATTAAAAGATAAGTGTTTTATCTTGTTGTTGTGTTTACTTATGTGTTTAATTGTTGTGTTTTAGTATGAATATGAGAACATATTTATATGTTTTTGTAATGGAGTTTAATAGTTGCATTTCATGTCTATTTTAGAATGTTGTAGATGCATTAAATAGATGGTAATAGACAATATTTAATTCTGGCTATAATTCGTAGCTGAAAGCTACATGAATTTAATTAGCAGTAGAAATTTTTAGTTTTATGAGTTTTTCCACATTGTAATGTTCCTCAACAGGGTTGGGGAGTGTTACATTATGGTATCATAGCTCTAGTTCAAACATTGGGATTGTATGGGACAAGACGAATGCAAATTGGCAAGTTCATTGTTGCATATTTCAGTCTGTGCGATTTTGGGGAAAATGGTGAAAAATCATAAAGAAATCCCTAAATTCGTGAGCAAGATTTGAGTTTAAGTGAATTGATACTATATAAGAGAGGTTCAATGGAGTATATTTATGGATTTGTAGGGTTAAATTCGACCTAGAAGATCAAAATTCTAGTTTTAGTGGTCATTGTAGTGCTTTACAGAGTTTAGTGAATTGACAGTCGAGATCATATTTGATCTTGAGATCAATGGCCTAGATTCACTTTAATAAATTTAAAAATTCATAAGGTTTCGACCATTTAAAAGGTTGAGTAGATCAATGACTGGGAATTTGAATCATATCGACGGTCTATATATTTTTTTATCATTTGGGGGTTGGAGTTGATCTATGGTCAAGATCAGTTTGAATAATAGAACGACAATTAGATTAATCAGGTATTTGGCCAAAATTTCTCCAAGAGAAATGGTCGACAACCGACGTTCAGGTTGATCAAATTAGTGAAGAGTTTCATTTGGTCAAAAGAAATATCCAACGATCGATGGTCAATGGTCGGGCATCGACAGAGTTGGATGAAGTTGGTAGATCGACGACTGAGATCATATATCAATGGGTCCAAATATACGGTCCAAATTCATCGGGGATTTGGACAAAATTTTCTAAGTGTTGGAGATGGCCAAAGGAAATCGTCGACGACTGATGGTCAGGTTGGGTAGATTCGACAAAGTTTTTTTAGTCGCCAACAAAAATTTTCGATGGTTGGGCATTGGATGATTCAGAAAAGTGTTTGTTCAAGAAAAATAAATGACCAATGGGCCCATGGGCTAATGGTAGGGTGTCGACTGAATTGGTGAGGTTTTCAATGCATCCAGGAGAAATGGTCGATGGCTGATGAAGAAAAGGGGGTGATGATGTGTCAAACCATGTTATCATCCATGTGTTATTCTATGTCCACATCCACATGTCATGCCACATCATCCAAGTCGACACCTCAAGATGATTTTTCATGCCATGTTAGAATCCACATATCATGTCACATCAGTAGTTGCGACGTCAACCAAAAAATGGCTAACAGTCAATGGTCGGGTCGATCGAATTGAGGAAGTGTTTTTGACAGCCAACATGAATGGTCGATGGCTAATGGTCGATCCATACAAATTGGTGAGGATTTTTATCCTCCAATGAAAATTTTCAACGGTCGACGATCATTGATCGGTTCGGTTGGTTTAGCATCATGTTGTGAATCAATTGTCAAGGGATTGGGTCAATGGATTATTACAAAGGGAAAAACTCTCTATGGCCAAGGGTAAACCACAACATGACTGCAGAAATCAACTCAATTCCAACATGTGCAATACGAGGAAGAAGCCTACCTTGATCCAATTGTTTGATGTCATTCCACCATTGAGCACTTTGACCAAAAGCTTTAAACGTGTGAGAAGTTCTCAGTAAACAAGTGATGCAAGTATATAGCGACAATATATATAATGAGTTAGCACATCAGATAGCACAATCCATTAATAAACATTACAAACATGCCCATGGATAATAATCATATATTTGCAAGATATCGATAGGATGGGAAAGGAGTATTTCTATTAATAATTGATCAACAGAAGTATCAACATTACAAACTTCTGTGTCGACATGGTTCGAAACCAAGAAACCAAGTTCCTTCCAAATGGGTCTCCACCACTTAAATCCTCCACTAAAGGCAAGCTCATAGCAAAGAGGTAATGAGGTCCTCTCGACAACAAGGAAAGAGCTTGGGGGATGAACACTCTATTCAGACTTGAGGGACAAAGGGATGCAGACTCAATATGAAGTAATTCCTCCAGAGTAACTTTTCTCTCAAAGTTGAATGCTTTCTCCTCATTTTCCATAGCTCGAAATTGTTCTCTTATAGCCTCCAAAATGCAACTGAAGGGTTGAGTCGGAACGTTTCCAGTATATGGAAGGCCAAAGATCATAGATCTTCTGTCGTGACATGGAAACCCGACCTCATTTTGTATTTTTTGGCACAAATCCCGATATACGCGAGCTATAGTGGAGCAACAAGCGTATACACATCTTGCAAAGCAGTTAGGGAGCGTATATGCGGAAATTATATATATTTTTGGCTCTGGATTTATCAAAAAAGGGTTGATAAGTCTGCATAGGGAAATGGAAAAAGGCCCTCTGTGCAAGATAGAAATGGTGAGGCAAATCTTGCTATAACAGATGCCCCCTAATGTGTGAGATCAGAGGAGTATCTGCGATGGCCGAAATACATTATAAATAACCCATAAGTGGAGTGGTAGAGAACCAGTTGGATGAACTCAATTGATCATTACATTATGTACTGACTTTGCATAAATGGCTGCCAAGAATACAATGTAGATCCATGTGGAAAATATACCAACAAGTGTTCATGGACATGAGTAGGCAAGTATAAATGTGGTTACATGCCAATAGTTGTCATAGTCACGAACAAGGCCCGGTGAAACCAGTCTCAAAATCAATCTGAAGATATTTGTATACCATGGAGTACAATATAATCTCCCATGATCACTGAAGTCAAATAGGTATGGGTCCAATGAAATGGAAGCAACATCTCAGGAAAGCTGCATCCACAAAGTGATGTCGTCAAGTCTTCAATACAATCCGCCAATGGTGCAAGTCTACATCATGTGAATAAATTAGTTGAGGTCGAACATGATGAGACATCGTTTGATTACCGATCATTGAGGTATACCATTAATAGGTCATTGAGGTATACCATTAACAAACGTGAGAGAGCCTACCAATGATGAAAGTAGGTATCAAGGCATTGAGTACATCTCTACAAATGTGAATAAAGGAGTTGGTTTCGAACACTCGAGAGATCCATTGATTAGGAGACATTGATGTATTCCCATCTGCCAATGGTGAGAGAGCCTGACACTAATGAATGCAAGCCTCAAGGTACTCATAAAACTCTAGGTCTCGTATCCAAAATACATGAGCTGAATTCGATGGAAAGAGACCCGCTGAAAGGAGAGCATTAAGGAATCTCTCATTAGTCAGCATGAGGAACAAAGCGGGATCTTCATGATTTGGTGGAGATCGGACGAAGAACACGTTAATGAACCAACGCCCCTGTGCGTCTTTCGCATGTGCCAAATGCAAGCGGTATACGAAAAAGACCCTATGAATAGCATCCAATGATGAAAACTGTTAACAAAGGTGAGGAAATCACCAATAAGGCTAATTGCATCCAAGACACTACACAAATCCCAAAGTGTGAAATAGATGTCTTGTCATCGAACACAAGAGAAACTACCCAGTCAACGACCCATGATGAAATTTTGATTGTTGGGTTCAAGGTAACCTACCAATGATGAAAGTAGGGCCAGGGTGCATCATAAGACCAAAGTATCATGTGATTCTAAGACAAACTGAGGGTATGGCCGACATGCAAAGTCAATATTTCTAAGGAGTGGCCAACACAGGTTTATAGACTTCCTTTGAACAAGAGCATGAGACATATGGTGGACTCCGACAACATAGACTTAATGATGTGACAACTAGATGCAGGAGGCATCCATAATGTTCTCTATAGTGACTGGAAGTCGATAGAGAAAACTTTGTAACGAGATAAACTTCCTAAGGCCATGCTAAACCCAAAATTATGATGGCGTGAGGACTCAATAACTTTGTGTTCTATTCAAAGGTGACACAGATGCTAATAATTACAATATAGTACTCCCTTCCCGCCCGTCTTTTTTTTATTTTTCATAACAAGTGAATGCTATGATACAGAGGAGGGAACGAGTGTCGCAAGTAAGAAAAAATAGTTCCAGGAGTGGAACATACCTATGCTCAATGCAAGGAAATGCATGTGGGAGATGGACACTTGGGGTGATGTTCCCTTCAGGGTATAGGTTGTCAAATTGCAAAGGATATAAACAAGGCTCTGCTTGGTTGAGGATGCAAACTTCTTGAGCCATGGCTTATAACACAAAGCAAGAACCGACTAAAAGCTCAATATTGCAAGAAAGGGCATGAGATGCAATCACAATTTAACGCCAAAAAATGTCCTTTTTTATATCTTTTAGTCTACTTGGTGTGAAAAAGTGGTAAACTTGTGCCAAATAGATGTCTTTTCAAATCCAATTTACAAGTGTGAAAAAGACAAGTTCACTTGGCGATCTTTTCCATTTTTGATAGCGAGTCGGAAAAGAGCTTAACTAAGACTCATGATCTTTTAAATCCAATTTTAACGAGTGTGAAAGGGACAAATCACTCAGCGATATTTTCAATTTTTAATAATGAGTCGGAAAAGAGCTTAACTAAGACTCATGACCTTTCAAATCCAAATTAACGAGCATGCAAGGAACAAATTGCTCGACAATATTTTTGATTTTTGAACGAGTCCGAAAAGGGCTTAACTTGGAATCATTGGGAGATTCTAGGTGGAAATTCACGGGGGAGGACAAGGCTCCCGTGTGGACCTTCTGTGGAATTTTAGTATATTACGAAGAACAGACACAAGCTCGGGAAGACCCAAAGCTCTCCAAGTCAAGGAGGGAAAAGTTCTAATGGAGGTTAACATCTTCGTGTTATATCGGATAATGTATCTTCCTAGAAAAGACATAGGCGGAGGCATTGGATACCCCATAAGACCATCCCAATCAAAGGGAACCTCGTCAAGACTTGGAGGGAGAGAACTCGGGAAGAGTAAAACTCTGTCTTGTTCAAAAGGTGAAGTACTAGAAATGCTAAGGACATGGCATAGAAGGTATAGAACCAAAACCAGAAGAGTGGGATCTACCAAAAATTGCATTGTCACAACCACTTCCTTAGACTTTTCACTCTCCAAGAGAAGAGTGGGGTTGATCGAATATTGCATCGATACAACCACTTCCTCAACCATTGGTTGAATAGGGTGGGAGAAAACAAGGTCAAGAGTTGAATCATCCCCAAAAAAGGAAGTGTTGTTGGTCAAAGATTGCATCGACACAACTGTTGGTTGAACAAGATGCGAGGAAACAAGGTCAAGAGACACATCACCCCCGAACATAGGAGAGGTGTCGGTCGAAGATTGTATTGACACGATCACAGGTTGAACGAGATGTGAGACAACAAGGTCAAAGGACACATCAAACTCTAAAGGAAAAGGAGTGTCCGCTGATGATGGCATCGACATGACTGTTGTATCAACCAAAGAAAGAAAGGAGTGTTGTGAAACCATATATTCCTCATAACCCGAAGGGCCATTAGGTGAGCCCCACACTTCTGGTATCTCAACAATAACAGGACACGAACGAGTAAGGTGACCTCCTTCACAAGTCCTACAAAGGAATCTAGGTTTACGTTTGAGACATCTAGGATTCTCAATCAAACGAATGCCCCCAGCATGACTTGTAGTGGTTGGTGACATTCTCCTAGCATGACTTGTAGAGGCTAGTATAAAATATTCAACATGACTTGCAGAGGTTGGTGGTGAATCCCCAACATGACTAGCAGAGGTTGGTGATGAATCCCCAACATGACTAGCAGAGGTTGGTGATGAATCCCCATAATGTCTACCAGAGGTTGGTGATGTATGTGTAGTATGACACACAATGACTGTACTTCTGGCCCCGACATGACTTGCAGCAGCTGGTTGCAGGTAGTCAACATGACTCACAGAGGTTGTCGACCAATCTTCAACATGACTAGCAGAGGTTGGTGATCTAATGCCAGTATGACACGCAGTGACTGGACTTGCAGCCCCAACATGACTTGCAGCGGCTGGTTGCAAGTCTTCAACATGACTCATAGAGGTTGTCGACCAATATCCAACATGACTAGCAGAGGTTGGTGATCTAATGCCAGTATGACACGCAGTGACTGGATTTGTGGCGATGGTGAATTTTGGCATTTGATTCCAAGGTCCAAGGAAAGATTGGTTTTGAGAAATTGTAGGCCAGGAAGGACCCTAGTTTACACCCTGTCTCTATCCAGTAGGATAGTATCCTCCTCCATACTGATACATAAAGGGTTGCAAGGGCATCGACATTAAGGAAGCCTCTTGCGAAGAGAAAGCGACATGACAAGGGTTACTCATGTGAGGATATATGTTGCCCTCAGACGAAGGAACTTTGTGGGGGGGGGTTGCCCATACTATAAAAATAACTCCCCCCGGATGAAACACCAGAGAACAGAAAGAGGTTTTCCATGGGAAAAGTGTTCATAGGAACGAACATAGAGGAAGAAGGATGAGTGGATGGAGTGTAATAATTAGAATGATTGCTTAATTGGGCACTTACTTCTTGCATAGTGGATTCGTAGGAAGGAATATTCCAACCTCCCACCATAAGAGGTGTTTGAAGGATATGACTCCCACCAAATGGAGAGGGATAAGAAGGAGGCATCATGCCCCCAGACCCAAAACTCATATTCACATAAGGATTCGACACAGAGGATGGAAAGTGCGATGACATATCAGACATACCATAAGAAAAATGATTAGAGACCCAAGGCGTTGACTGAGTATTATAATTTTTCATACCATACTGCGAAGCGGAAGGATTTTTCCCCCTGAAATGAGTGGACATCNAAACGGCCAATATGCATGCAAACGGGCTAAAGTGGCTGAGTGGCCTCCCTCGCTAAAGAAGGTATGTCTCGTCCAAGAGGGACCTGAGACTCCCCGCTAAAGTTTGGAGGTAACATAATCAGTTATAAGGGCCCTCGTGGGCTTAACAACCAGTCGGTCAGATCCCCTCGGAGAGGTAATCCTCCATAAAGGTTGTGTGTTGTCTGACCCTTATCTGACCCATGATACAAGCAGAATAACCCCTACAAGTAACCTATGAGAAACCTAAGTCGAGCAACTAATCCACCACTGTATAACCAATGCACAGGCGAATAGTCATAAGTCTGGATTACCATATGGGTAGGGTAGCAAAGCCTGAAACCTTTAAAGTACCACCTCTCATAGAGGTATGGATACTAGAAAGAACCCCAAATATGAATAAATCCACATAAATATATCTAACACTAGGTGAGTATCCAGGGGTTATCCCTTCAACAAACTTCGCGCGACCTCATGCTTAACTTCGGTGTGAGTGGAGCCTCCTGATATTACCAATTATACAATGGCTTTCTCAACTCCTTGTCTCAGACACATATGTTGATTTAATTGCCTTGGAGAAGTTTACTCACAAAATCCTATTCCAAGGCATTAAATCCTAGACTAGTTTGTGCACCCTAAACAATAAAATCATTACTAATCAATTTTAGTTTAAAGCGTAAATTTTATTGGCTGTGATTACTCAAAAAGGTATGGAAATGAAACTCATGGTGTTATGACTCTGCATGAAAATAAAAATAGATATAATGAAAAGCCTAACTTTAACTTTTCAGTGAATGATATGCTAAATAAAAATAGTGCAATCTTCAATTTTAACTCTGCAACTCAGAAGTAAAATGCGATCTTTCACTAAATGTGCTAAGCTAATGATACAGATTCCAAGACAAAAATACCAACCAATGCAAAATACCTATTTTTTTGTATTTTCAATGTATTAAAAAGAAAATGCATGGACTTATAAGAGACTTGATATATAACTTCTACTGTTTATAAAAGCAATCACTTGAGCAGAATACCAAGCAGCTAAGCAAACATCCCAACTACCAAGGAAAAATCAAAAACATAAAACAAAGAGAAAGACACCGCCCAAAAATTCAACTCCAAACAGGTTTCCTGTCATCCCAAATAATATCAACAGGCACCACATAGACCTAAAAAGTCTTAGTGATCCTCAAAACCTACCCAGCAGTCACTAAACCAAGCAAGCAAGCAAGGGGAAGTGGTATACGCGATTGTTCAAGAGAAAAGGGCATATATACGCCTCTTGCAGTGGGACAACAAGCATGTATACGCGACTGTCAAGGAAAAAATGGCGTATATCTTTTAAAACAAGGCTAGGAAAGGGTAAACAGATGAAAAAATCAGACCCAGAGTGAACAGACTCTGTCCAACTGTGATATGACAAGAAACACAAAGGAAAAAGAGAAATGTAAGAAGAAAAACTACTTCAACCCTTAGAAGGAAGATCTATCCCCAGCGGAGTCACCAATTCTGTTATAAGGGAAAAACTCTCTATGGCTAAGGGTAAACCACAACAGACAGTTATGACTGCAGAAATCAACTCAATTCCAACCTGTGCTATATAAACTAATGTGCAATACGAGGAAGAAGCCTACCTCGATCCAATCGTTTGATGTCGTTCCACCATTGAGCACTTTGACCAAAATCTTTACACCTGCAAGAAGTTCTCAACAAACAAGCGATGCAAGTATATAGTGACAATATATCAAATGAGTTAGCACATCAGATAGCACAATCCATTAATAAACATTACAAACATTCCATGGATAATAATCATATAGTTGCAAGATATCGATAGGATGAGAAAGGAGTATTTCTATTAATAATTGATCAATAGAAGTATCAACATTATAGAATTCTGTTTCGGCACGGTTCGAAACCAAGAAACCAAGTTCCTTCCAACTGGGTCTCCACCACTTCAATCCTCCACCAAAGGCAAGCTCATAACAAAGAGGTAATGAGGTCCTCTCGACAATAAGGAAATATCTTGGGGGTTGAACACTGTGTTCAGACTTGAGGGACAAAGGGATGCAGACTCAATATGAAGTAATTCCTCCAGAGTAACTTTGCTCTCAAAGTTGAATGCTTTATCCTCCTTTTCCATAGCTCGAAATTGTGCTCTTATAGCCTCTAGAATGAAACTGAAGGACCGAGTCGAAACGTTTCCAGTATATGGAACGCCAAAGATCAGAGATCTTCTGTCGTGACATGGAAACCCAACCTCATTTTGTATTTTATGGCACAAATCCCGATATACACGAGTTGTAGTGGAGCAACAAGCATATACGCATCTTGCAAAGCAGTTAGGGATCATATATGTGGAAAAATATAGATTTTTGGCTCTGGATTTATCAAAAAGGGGTTGATAATTCTGCATAGGGAAATGGAAAAAGGCCCTCTATGCAAGATAGAAATGGTGAGGCAAACCTTGCTATAACATGGATGACAGTCAAATTGACAGTTTGGGAAAAGTGTTGCAAGCATGAAAAAAATTGTCCAATTGTTGATAAATTGTAGATCAATGGCTAATATTTCACCTAATATGATATCGATGGATTATATTTAAAGTATGTTAAAACTGTAAAATAATAATTTTTATGCGAAATTGTGTGGTTTTTGAAGATAAGATAATGAATATAATGAAAGGATTGTGAAGTCTTAGGAATATATACTTCAAAGTTTGAATATGTTGCACAAGCAAGTCAAAAAAATACTCTAGCACTAAGAAAACAACTAGTTATAGACAAGTGTATGCATCCAAATCTCAAAGAAAAAAGGATGATCATGGAAATGATAGGAATTCAAGAAGCATGAGAAGGAACCATTTGTTAAGCCCTAGATAAAGCCCCATCCAACTTAAAGGAAAAAACTTAGTCAAACCCATTTATGAAAAATAAATTTTGGCCATACTACATGTAGTTCATAAATGGTGCCCCTACCTAATAGGAAGACACTTCAAGGTAAAAAGAGATCATGACAGTTTGAAGTACTTCTTGGAGAAACAATTATCTTAAGAAGATAAACAAAAATGGGTTACAAAGATGTTCAGTTATGACTTTGAAATTATCTATCAAAAAGGAAAACAAAATGTTGTTGCGTATGCCCTTTCGAGGAAATAAGAAGAAACATAAGGTTCACTATGTGTTGGCATATGCCCTTTCAAGTAAAGAAGAAGAAACATAAGATTCACTATGTGCTATTTCTATCCCACAATCTAATTGGGTGGAAGAAGCAAGGGTAGAATGGAATCAATATAAAGAGGTATGCAAGATCATTCAACAAATACATGAAGACCCCAGTTCAATATATAATTTTGTATGGAAGAATGATTTTTTATGGTATCACAATCACCTATACTTATGTAATAATCCCCAACTCAAACAAAAGATCCTTCTGGAATTGCACACTTATCCTATAGGGGGACATTCAGGATTCTTGAAAACATACCACATGATCAAGAAGGATTTTTTCTGGGAAGGTCTTAAAAATGATGTTCAAAAGTTTTTTTATGAATGTTTGTTTTGTCAACATAATAAGAGAGAGACAATCAAGACTCTAGGTATCCTATAACCATTAAATATACCAAGACAATGATGGGAAGAAGTTTCAATGGATTTTATTATTGGATTATTGAGAGGGGGGGTGAATCAGTAATAGATCAATCTAATCATTTTTAACCATATAATGCAATTGTTATATCAATGTAGCATTATCATCCAATATTTGCATAGTAAATAAACAATGAACAAATGAACAATCATACACATACATAGTACACCGGTGTTTTTACATGGAAACCCAAAGTGGGAGAAAACCACATAATTCTTTTTCTTACATGTCTTGAAAAATTACATTCATTGGAAGCACCAACTTCCATTGTTTTCCAGCTGTAATTGGAAGGAGGCTCCAACCCCCTAGTTTCTCAGGCTACAACCTAAGGGAAGCTCCAACTCCCCAATTCTATGGCTACAAACAAAAGTGGCGCAGACCCCCTTCCCTCCAAAGTGTTGATCGACCTCCCAGTCTAGGATCTTTCAAGTCATCGAACCAAATGGATCGTTGGGATCCTAATGGGAACCAGTTTAACTTTTCATAGACCCTTCTATATTTGCGGTGTAGATTGTGTGGCAACCACGAACCCTCTCCTTATCGCTCTTCAAATGTTAATGCCAACAAACGCTATCTCTCTATGCTAGGATCTTCCCTTGATTTCATGGCCACAGACTACAGCCATGGCCCAGCTCCCTTCGCGAACCCGTGCTTCAGAGCTTTCACGAGCTGCTTACTCCCTTTTTTCCGATTCCTGAATCAGTGAATCCTTCAAGACCAAATATACGGTCCATGTTCTCCTCGCATTCGACGGTTGATATCAAATCGCGAGTTTGGACTTCAGGAGTCCTCTTTTCTCTTAACTCTATCCTTCCCAATTTCTGAATCAATGAAGTGCTGATTTCTCGCCACGTGTCCTATCTCAATGGATGACCAGGATTTCTTCAAATCCTATATCTTCGGGTATTCTCCTCCTTGAATTTTCTCCAAAGGGTTCTTCCTCTGAAATATGTGGATCTCCACTATGCATCCTCCTGGATCCAATGGTACACAGAATCACTCCACACTTTGCCCTTCGTGAAGTTTGAATTGTTCTCCTTGTAATTCTTTCGAAGTCTGAATCCTTGAATTCTCAGATCTGCTTCCACCTGTCTACTTGGATGATGGATGAATTTATGGTCTTTGGAACTTCGGCAAGTCCTCAATGCCTTTGTACACTTGGCACACTTTTCCCTTTTCAATACTTAAGCTATTATCGAACTTCTTCTGCACTCCTTGCACAGTTCTGCACAGGCGCTTTTGCAAATTTTCTCTGCTTGAAAACCTTCAAGGTTCCTCGTTCCTCTACATCCTTCAGTGAACATTCTCTTGCCCTCCTAGGAGTTTCTCTCTCTCCCTCCTGATCTTGAAAAATGGACTTACAATATCCTTGGCACACTCCTTGCACTTGACTAATATTTTCAACGGCTTCTCCCTTAGCCTACCTGAGCATCTTAAGGCATCTCCTTTCCTTTGTCGATGCACTCTTGAAAATCCTTCCTTCCTCAGAGTGTTCAACAACCCTGGGGTTCTCTTAAGGATTCCAAGACTTCAGAATGTGTTTTTCTAGAACGCTCTCACATCAACTCAATGCCCTCCTGGAAGAGTGTCACTAAGTGTTAAGTAACTCTACGTTGTTTTTCTTGCTACACAATCTTCCTTTCCTAGGTACTTAACCACCTTGAAATTTCCTCTTGAGCCTGTGAATTATCCAGGTATTCCCTCCTGGCAAGTTCTCTTTTGACTCCACTGAGTTAAGACACACACTCTTTGCGTCGGCTAATAGAGTTTCCACCTTATATCCCGCACTCCTTGCACTTATCCTAGAGAACCAGACTTAATCTGATAGAATCACAGATAGAAAACTGTATCTCTATCCCTGCAGATGATTTATAAAATTCGTCTACAATTCAAATGCATACAAATGACATTCAACAAAAAATATCTGTTACACAGAAATTGATAACAGGAAAAATTGTCATTTTCTATTAATGGCAAAATGTTCATTACAATATGGAAGTCCAAGCTACAACTGAGTCTTGTCTCTCTGTGTTTCTCTCCCTATCTCCTATGCATTTCTCTTCCTGGATTACAATGTTTTTTCATCAAATTCCAACCACCTCTACTGGGCATACAATACAAAGATTTATACGAGAGGGGATCGACAAGCTTCCCTCCAAGCTAAGCTAGTGGTGTCAAATCAACATTCAAAATGCCTATCTAATGGGAAAATTACAATGATGGAAATATGATCCAAATTGGATGCAGATCCCTCCTACCGTCAACCACTTAATGGCGATCTTATCTCCAGCTTGTGTGAAGGAACAACGTGTCTCTTCCAACCTATTGGCATTAATTTGTTTTGATCACGCCTTAGATTCTCAAAGGAAAAACGAGAGGGTGGCACCTCTCTGTTCCTTGAATGTGCACCACACATGTCAATCGGTTGGTGCATGATGAGGTGGAGCAATGCTCCTGCATCATACTCCACAGCTATGAAAAATCATGAGCTCCTGCTCATGAGATTTCCAGCTTGGCTAAAATCCCCCTGGACCCCAAACTTTCTCTTGGCATATTTTTTCTTCTCTGCTTCATTGTTGCTTCTCTTGCATCTTTTCTGCGGCTCATGCAGGTTCCTTTATTTCCATCTTCTCCTTGCTTACCACTTCTTCTGTTGACCCCAACATCAGCTTCCTTATCTCCTCAACCACCTCGTCCAACTGCTCCATTGGTTGTTTTTTATTTTGCAGTCTAGCTTGTTGCACTTCTTCCTTTTCAATGGGTAAATCACATCGATCTCCCAAGTTCTCTTCTTCATCTCTTGTGGCCTTAGCTTGCCACTCTGCTGCAAATTCCACTTCTACAGGATTCTACTTACTGGGTTGTTGTTATTTAGCCTCTCCTTCTGACAGATTCACTCCTGTCATCTTTTCTTGTGTTGTTTCAACTCCAACTTCCTCCAGTTGATCCTCATGATGGTATTCATCTTCCTCTTCTACTACGTGCTTCAACACTGCAATCATCTCATGCTCAGCTCTTCGGCTGAAATTTCTGAGCAATTCAGCCGAATGATTTTCTCCTATGATCTGTATGATTGTCCCTTGGCAGTCATTTTCTGGTTCTGGATCGTTCAACCAATCCTCTAGCATATCCAACTCTTTCTTCCATGGAGTGAGCATCTTAACTGTATTCTCTTCTTCTACTACTAGGGCAGGCATCATCATCTGCTCCTTCACTTCTTCTACGATAGTCACTACTAGTTGTCTTTTTGTTGCACCTGCAACACATTCTCTAGGCTCAATCGAGCTATGTGGTGGGAATACCTCAATTCCCACAATGACTAGAATAATCCCCTGATCCTTCTCCTCAATGGTGGAAGTTTTTAAATTCTCATCATATTCATTCACACGGTCCACAATTCCGCTCAAATTTTCACTTGAGTGAGGTATTTCTTCCACCTCCTCTTCATCTATCAACATCCCATGATGCAAAATCTCAACTGAGCTCACCTCTTCTCCCTTTCCCACTTGGAAATTTGAGATGTCTCCTCTTCCCTCCTAGAGGTTTACGAGATCCAGTGATCCCTTCTCATTTCCCATTTGGCAACCTACGAGATCCCTGCCAAATCTTTTTCCCTCGTCGCTGAGGTTTTCATCATACCTCAGCCACATTTTTAACACCTATTGTTTTCCTCTGGCCAACAACTTCCGAACATTCCACTTAGTTGTTCTCTTCAAAGGCCACTCATACCTCTAGTGCACCTTTACCTCATGTTGCATCTTGAATTCTAGCCTCTCCATCCCTGCCCTTATATCACTGGGCTCTTTCTCCACTTCATATTTTCTTTTTTGTTGATGGTCTTTTCCTCGACCATGTCTATGACCTTTAGTAGCCATCTTTAGCTTCTCCTTCACCTGAAATATACAGACAAAAACTACGCTCTGATACCACTCCTGGTGCAAACCCCCTTCCCTCCAAAGGGCTGCTCGACCTCCCGGTCTAGGATCGTTCAATTCATCAAACCAAATGGCTCGTCGGGCTCCTAATGGAAACCAGTTAAACTTGTCACTGGCCCTTCTATCTTTGTAGAGAATATTATGTGTTAACTATGGACCCTATTGGCCCTAACCAATTTTTGAGGAATACTTGGTCATATTTGACCATTTTTAGGGCTTCGACAGCTTGTCAAATATGGAGCGCAACGTGAAGCGGAAATCGTGGAAGATAGACCCCTTTTTGGGTCCTTTTTGGGTTTTTTGGGATAATGTAATGGGAAAGGGATGTCGGCCTATGGTTTTACCCACGCTTAGGCCCAATGTTGTATGTATAAATAGATGTATAGGCAAAGTAAGTGAAAAGGAGGGGGAGAGAAGAGTAGTAGAGTGCGATCTATGTGATCGAAGAGTTGCGAGTTGTGCTAAATGTTGATAATGATTGTAAATGCTTTGTGCATACTGTAAGAGACTAAGTGAAGGATATTGTAGAAGGATATGTGCTTTTAGTGCAAGGAAGAAGGATCTAGCAAGCTGCGCAGATCTTATGTCCTATGTGAAGAGGGATTTGGATGGCGCTGTGCTATAACCTGATTAACTAAAGATAATAAAGAAGAAGACTTTGTGGAAGTAGCCCTAGGGTGGGGGTGAACCACAGTAAATCTGTGTGTTGTGCTTTGTGCCTCGACCTGATGTGTTTGTCTCCTCCTTTTCTAAGTGCTTTGATGTGTTTAGATAGATCTATTTATGCTTTGTTCTTCTGAGATATGAATGAATGCTAGATCTGGTATGTAAGATGCTTAGTGCTCGATCTGCCGAATCTAATCTATCTTGTTGTGGCTAAGTGTTGAATTATCTTATATATAAGTACATACTGCGATGCTTTGTGCTATATGTGAAGTATCATAAGGGTTGAATATTGATGAATAATCTATGCTAGGTGATTTCTAAGTGTTATAATCACAGATCTGTGTCCCAGGTAAGGTTGCAGACACCTGAGTCTTGCAACCACCCTTGCCTCTACCTCGGGTGATACTTCATCTTCTTCGCAGGTGTTGCTAAAGGGTCGGTAGTTAGGGTTTTGTTGGTTTGTTGTTGTAGTGTTGAACCCTGGGTCTTCCCCTATGCCAACAAATGGTTCCGTTTTTGGGACCTGAAACTGTGATTGTCGGTACCTGAAACTGTGATTGCTAGGAACTAAGCAGAAGAAGATTTGTGCAAAGATTCATCCTGAAATTGTGAAATATATGTGTGTGGATCTATGCCCTAGTGCGCAGTGATCCACTTGATCTAAAAATCTCTATGTTGAAGAAGGAAGGATAGATCTGAAGGAAAGAAGTCAGATCTGCAAGAAAAGAGGTTGATACTGAAGAAAAGAGGTAAGATATGTAAGCTTTGTGCTCTAATAAAGGTAAGAATAGTTAAAAGTTCTTAGATCTGGAAGCTTTGTGCCCTGTAGAAGTAAAAGAAGTGAATTTTTTTGTTTCTAAAGTATGCATTTAGGTATTCTTGATAGACTTTGTCCTATCTTGAAAACTAGGGCATTGTTAGATGAAATAATGTTTGATATGAATAGATCTTATAAGAATAATGAAAGATATGTTATACCTATGCATAGAAATAATTTTTGGACTAACCAATGGATGTGGGATCCTAGAAAGAATTTTTTGCAGGCTAGCCATTATGACCCTAGCAAGCAGTACAAGAAAAGTTGGGGATCATTTAAGAGAAAGAGAGGATTAACTCTTTGTTACAGCTATATAAGACTAGGACATCTTGCTAAGGAATGTCCTAGGAGAAACCCTAGTTGCCTCTATTGTAAGGCTATGGACCATGAAGTATTGGATTGCCCTAGAATGATTGCTAGACTTGAAAAGCTAAATATGGAGAAAGAAAACTCTCAAGGAGATAAAGAGACTAAGATTATATAAGGACCCCAGAAAGAATTAGAGATTAGGTTATTGAAAATGAAAGAAACCCTAGATGAACATAAAGATGCCAGTTTGTCAGAGATCTTCAAAGAAAAAGAGAAAATTGAAGTAAGAATAGGAGACTTCGACATTGATTGTTCTCTGGATGAGGGAACATAGATGAACGCTATGAAATAAAGTACTTGGGAAACCCTAGGAAGGACTGCTATGGTTCCCTCACTAGGAAAAATAGGGTTGTTTAAAGGAAAAATGGTAACCCTATGTGGCAGGATTACCCCGATAGCTATGAGTACCCATGGAGCTTTGACAGAGGAAGAATTCGAAATTATTAAATTTATTGAGGACAATGATCCATTTCCGGCTTTCTTAGGAAAGATCTGGATTGAAAAAGACCATATCCGGAGAAAATAAGAAAAGGAAGCCCTAGAATAGAAGAAGCAAGAACTCATGGAATTTATGACTAGAAGGATCGCCTACTTGATTTAAGAACAAGAGAACAGATCTAAGCTATTGAACACTAGGGACTTGGATGTCAAATATATAAGAGCATTAGAGGAACCAAAGAAGACCAAAATACCTAATCCATATGATGAAGGAGTATTACCCTTGGATCTGAAGAAATAATCTCAGCGTAGCGAAGTGACTATGTTGAGAGAAGATAAGAATTAGAATGGAAAAAGGATGACCGAGACGAAGCTCACTAGGAAGAAGGCTAGGAAGCTAAGTAAGAAGAGAGCCAAGATTGAAAAGTTACAGAAGATTCCAGAGGAAACGACATATGGCACTTCGTCGTGGCAAAGAAATATAGTTGTTGGACCGATATACCCTTTCAACTTTCACCCCGAACAGACATAAAAGAATTAAAGGATCACCACCAAATCGTTGGACCACTCCATAATGGATGGATCAATGTTCATGGAATCTTTATACCCATTGCAAGTAGACTGTTGACGAATTTCCTATTTAGCTCGTCGCGCCATGCCCGAAGAACACTTTTGCCAACTAAAAAGTCGAAGCCCGCAGAACTAGTGATTGTCTACAGTGATCATTGCAAGTTGTTTGTTCATCCTAGTGTAGTATTTTGAGATCATTGTTGCCCCGATTATCTTTCCCGAGTGCATATGTCTGACGAGCTCACTGCACTTGAGGAAACCATCACAGAGGTCCTTCTCGATTTAATGACTGAGAGAGTCATGTCGGAAAGAATAATGTCCATCGGAGCATCATCGACGAGAGGAGTGTAAGCCTCCTCGTTGACTGCTCGAGCAGGAACATCTCGAGCTGCCATAGAGAGAAGAACTAAGCATAAGGATGACATAGCCAATGCGAAGTTAGTGCCATCCATCCTACCAGCTTACATACCCCCTCTGAGCAATGAGATAAATAGGGACAGTGTTCCTAGAGACTTTGAATACACCCTAGTCATTATATATCTACCAAAAGGAGTACGCACCTACTGCGTAGATCAGGACAAGGTTACAGTGTTAAGTTTTGCGACTTCAACCTGGGGGACCATAAATTTTGCAGCATGCTCACCTCGTATAAGTGCTTGAAGAGAACTAAGGGCAAGAATTCGAATCTCAACCCTCAACAATGGATGATGAACCTTGCGCAGTCTAGTTTTCTCAACATTATGAAAATACCGCACTTCGGAAGACACCAGGAGGTGAATTCTTGTGTAAAATTGTTGCTAGCAAGTTACCACAGAGAATACCTATGGTTAGACCACCGCATAGCTGTTGATCTGGCACTGATCAATAGGATCACCAAGCTTAGCATGCAAGGCCTTGATCCCCATGAGTATTATCCAGGAAAGACCGCAGACCGCGCTCTTGCACAGAAGATCAAAGAATCCTATGGTGATGTTGAGAAAGACGCAAGAGGCTACAAGGTATATTCTATTGAAAGTGGCACAGTGTGCCTCACATGCCAACTGATCGCAGGGAAGTTGGTATGCAAGAATTGACCAACACAAGTATCTGGCTTTGTAGTTGACCTCGCAGGAAAGTGCGTAAAGGGACTACAGATGAACTGGGTGAAGTACCTGGTGAATAAACTATAGATTGACTACAGAGAAGCCCAGGATCAGGGGCATGAATTTCATTTTAGATGGCTCCTGATACTGATCACTTTTGTTGCATGGGAGCTATCGGAAGGTGCAACCTTCCCAGATCTTGACCCCTTTCAGCCGCTAGCCACGAAGTTCAGTACATTATGGTACTCGAACGACATGAGAAAGCAATGGAAATTGAATGTCATTTTCCACACATACTATAACCAATTGAAAGAAGCCATAAGGAGTGAACCTCGCATAACCCCGAACACTTTACAGAGATTCTGACCTTTGATAAATTTCAACGCGGACCACCACTTTATATACCTAACCCCACGCGCTGATGAGCACCAGGAACAACTTCAGTCCTATTATAAGCTGACAGAAGAAGACCTGGAAGAGATCACCGTGGAATGGTCGACGAACCTCCTTGTTTCAGCAGGCCCCACAGAAATGTCCAACATCGACAGACCTAGAACTGCGTAGGATACACTTGGTCCCAGTAAGACAAACAAAGCAAAGACGCCGAAGAAGACTGAAGAAGTCCAGGATGTTGACAGCTTATCTGTAAGGATGGCTTCCATTACACCAGATGAAGAAGGTGATGATGAAGAAGGTACAAAAACTAAACAATAGAAAGTTGAAGTACCACCGCCTAGGGATGAAGAAGACTCATCGAAGAAAAGGAAGGTCTCACCTCTAAAATCTTCCTCCAGAAAGAAACCAAGAACACCTGTAAACAAGAATCGAACTGCCCTCACGTTGGATGACTTTGATTTCATTGTTGCAGTGGTCAATGATTCTTCAAAGCGAATCATAGAGAAGTAGGAGGTGAAGCAGGAACAAATGTATAGCCAAATTGAGATCACGCTCCAAGGAGTACAACAAGCACTCCAGTCTATTCAAGCAATCTCTACTTCACCTCTGCCAGAGGGAACAACAGAAGTGGGAGATGAATCAGTTCATCTCCATAATATTGTTGATACAGTCGAAGTACACCTTTGACATGCTCAGGAAGAAAAAGCACAGGCCACTCAGGCCCTAAAGAAAGCACAGGAGGAAATTATTGAACAACGCTAAGCCGCACAACAAGACAAGAATGCTCTCCAAGCAAAATTTGAAGAAGACAGAGAGAAGATCCAATAAGAGAAAGAGCAGTTGCTCGCAAAGAAGATAGGAATTGAAGAAGAAGTCAACAGAGCATTTCGCTCTGTGACCGGCTTAGAGAAGAAGTTCAAAGAGCCCATAGAACGCCAAGTGATGAAGCTAGCTAAAGTTATTCAGCAACTTCAACAAAGGGTCATTGAATTAGAGCTTCAGACCATACCACAGAATCCACAAGAAGTGTGCGACCAACAAGAATTGAATTCTCAGAGCATAGTCGAGAGGATTAAAACACTTGTTGCAAAATGTAAACAACTAAGTAGCAGAAGCGCGCATATATATGAACAACTATCTGAAGACCCAAAGTTGAAG
>JASDQU010011656.1:163128-174152 GCA_032191745.1 Picea mariana | reverse complement strand
TTTGTCACTTCACTTTATTATTTAAATAATCCTCTTTGAATTTGTCACTTCACTTTATTATTTAAATAATTTCCTCTTTGCAAGCACTTTGACTTCTTTGACCTTTTGGGGATTCAAGTCAATTATATGAGGGTCCTTCAACTTTATAAGGCCATAACTCTCAAACTGTGAGGAGTTATGTGACATTCCACATGCCACCAAAAATGGAATGACATGTACTATCCATCTAGAATAGTCTTACCTACAAATAAATCAAAACTCATACCAATATACATCAAATAAACTTGGGTCCATTACCCAAACCTTTGTGCTACCAGAATTCTCTATCAGACTTTCTTCAAGGGTTGACATCAATGAAAACCAACCCAATTAATAAAAAATTATTACATGTTTGCCCAAATCCAAAGGAAAGGCTGTCATCGTGGTAGCAATGGATCAACTAACAAAGTATGCTCATTTTTTCTCTGTTTCTCATCCTTTTAAAGTAAGTACAGTAGAGACAACATTCATGGAAATAGTTCAAAAACTACATGGAGTCCCCGAGATTATTGTAAGTGATAGAGACCCAATTTTTACTAGAAAATTATGGACTTAATTATTTTCTTTTTGGGGTACACAATTGGCTCGTAGCTCATCTTACCACCCTCAATCTGATGAGAAAATTGAGATTGTGAATAAATTTCTAGAAGGATATCTTCAATGCTTTCCATCCGATAAACAAACACAATGGGTCAAGTGGTTTCCCTTGGCATAATGGTGGTACAACACATACTTCCATACTTCATCAAAAATATCCCCATTTTTGGCACTTTATGGATATCATCTTCCATCTATCACATCACCCTCGAAAGGGAAAACAAAGGTTCAAGCAGTGGAATACCACATAGGGAACCAACAAGAGGTCCTCAAACTATTGAAGGACAACTTGGTTATGACACAAAATAGGATGAAGCAACAATCATATCAACATCCCAGTGAAAGGGAATTTGAAGTGGGGGATTGGGTGTTTCTAAGACTACAACCATACAAACAAATGTCCCTTAAGAAACAAAAGAAGGGCAATAAATCATCACCCAAATATTATGGCCCCTATAAGGCTTTGCAAAGGATTGGAAGTATGTCTTACGAATTCAAGTTACCTCCATCTTCATGTGTATATCCAGTCTTTCATGCTTCTTGCTTAAAGAAGGTAATCGAAAACAAGATCCCAATGAAGAAGGGAAAATCATACTAGAGCCAGAAACAATCCTTGAAACAAGAATTAAGAAGTTGAGAAATCAAGCAATTACAGAGTACCTCGTCAAATGGAAGAACCTACTAGTGGAGGAGGCAACATGGGAAGATGAGTTATCCGTGAAAAAAAAATTGTGGTTAATCAAGTGTCGAGGACAACACTTGTTTGAAGGGGAGGGGCATGTTAAGCCCTAGATAAATCCCCATGTTATGTATAAACCCCCTTATTGAATTATTACATTTCTTTTATTATAATTGTATGTAGGCTTTGAACCCCTTCATCACACCCTTTCATTATAATTGTACCCTTTGTCTCATATATATGTACCAAGGAGAGCTAGTCTTAGGAGGATCTTATCTCAAATCATATTGTGTTCTGAAGGGATATATTGTAAAGGAGGTTTCCCCCTCAAAGTGGACTATAATTTTTTGATTTCTTATCATTTTTAAGGCATTGGATCATAACACCATCATTCTCCAAAGCCATCTACTAGAAAAATTCATGCAAGTTTAGGGCTAGGGAGAAGCCCAAGTGTGTCTCATGTTTGGAGGCAAAGGTGAACTCAGGAAGATCGAGCCACCAAATTTCAATGGTGAGCAAAATAAAGGAGAATAGGTTGAGGTCTGGCTGTAGGAAATGAATAAATATTTCCAGTTGCATGAATACCCCTCTAGGGTAGAAGATAGAATCAAAACCTACCACTTGCAAGGAAAGGAAACCATGTCATGGTGGGATCAACTTAAGCAGGTCAATAACCTTGATGAGAAGAGGATACCCTCATGGAGGCAGTTCAAAATATATTTCCAAGAGAAATATTTGTCCGATAATAATTATGAAAGGAAGATGAAAGAGTTCTTTGAACTCGAGTTGGGAAGCATGACAATGGATAAATATGATAAGAGGTTCTTTGAATCATTGAATTATGTTGAATTCATAAAGGATGAGAAGGTCAAAATCCAAATGTTTCGAAGTGGGTTACCCTCTTTCTATAGTGACAAGATCCAGCATGATAACCCCAAAACTTTGGAGGAGATCATAAGAAGAGCCAAGCATTTTTATGAACAGGTCATAGGAAGGCTAGTTTTCCAAAAATATTGGAATGACAAGATGAAGGGTGAGAAGGATCAAAGGAAAAAAGGTTTTAAGCCATCCCTAATCAAGAAAAACACCCAATCAAATCAACAAGGTAAGTCAACCCAAAATGAGCACAAGACTGCAAACTCATTTGGGAAAAGAGTAAGGAAATAGCTTGTACAAAGTTGGGGATGTGAGGGAAATCACTTATATAAGGACTTCTCTCACAAAGGAGAAATGATGAGGATTTTCCACAACTTTTAGGAGGCTGAAATAGTGGAAGACATGGAAAGGAACATGCCAAGGATTTATGCAGCCTTAGAAAACAAGTAAGTGAAATATAAATCCCCCATGATTGAAGTGGAAGGTAATATTGATAAGCATCCCATAAAAAATTTAATTGATTATGGAGCTAGCCATAGTTAAAAAAATTCTAACATTGCGGAAAGATTTCATTTGCAAAGGAGTAAGCATAAGAAATCTTGGTTAGTTCAATTAGCCATCGGGGCTAAGAGGAAAATAAATGAGTTGGTTAACAATTCCCGATATACATGAATGGACTTAGTACAAAGGTATATGTAAACATCATACCATTCGGTTCATATTATTATCTAATTGACATGGATTGGTTGGAAAAACATCATGTTGTTCTAGACTATTGCAACAAGACAATCACATGTCTTGGTGAATAAGGGAAGCACGGAAAGGTTCAAGGCATTCCAAGAGTTTTAGTTGTTAGAGAGATTTCAGCTATGTAGTTGAAAAACAGATTTAGGAAGGGATGTCAAATTTTTGCATCCCATATGGAAGAGGCAACTAGAGATAAAATGACAAGCATTGAATACCATATGGTCTTAAGGTATTTTGAAGATGTTTTTGGGGAAATCCCAGTATTTCCACCAAAGAGAGGAATTTATTTCTCTATTGATTTGGTGCCAAGAGTTGCCCCACTATCCAAGACACCACATACAGAATGGGCACACCTGAGTTTAAAGAGTTGCATATGAAACTTGATGAATTGTTAAAGAAGGGATATATACACCCAAGTGTATCAACTTGGGGAGCCCTAGTTCTTTTTGTTAAAAACAAAGATGGAACCTTAAGGTTGTGTATTGATTTTAGATGATTGAATAAGGTCACAATAAAGAACAAATATCATTTGCAAATGATTGACGACTTATTCGATTAGTTGAAAGGTGAAAGAATATTTTCCAAGATTGACTTGAGATCGAGTTATTCATCAAGTAAGGATAAAGGAAGAATACATCAGCAAGACAACATTTCGAACAAGATATGGGGATTATGAATTCATGGTAGTACCATTTGGACTATCAAATTCCCCAACATTTTTCATGTGGCTAATGAATGGAGTGTTCAGGGAGTACCTATACGAGTTTGTAATTGTGCTCCTATATGATATACTCATTTAATCTAAGTTAAAAGAGGAACATGAGAAACATTTAAGAATGGTGTGTCAAGTTTTAAGAGAGATTTCAATAGTTGAAAGACATATTGACAAGTGCACCAGTATTGAATATTACAGATCCATATGAATGTTTTGTGGTTGGACTGATGCATCAAAGGAAGGGATCGCTAGAGTTATCAATCAAAAGGATCATGTGGTATGCTATAAGTCCAGAAAATTAAAAGACAATGAGAATAATTATGCTATCCATGATCTAGATTTAGCAACAATTGTACATGCACTAAAAATGTGGAGACATTACCTCATGGCGAGGAAATTTGATCTAAGGACCAACCAATGTGGTATGAATCATTTGTTTGGAATACCAACATTAAATGCTATACAAACTAGATGGTTGGAATTTCTGAGTGAATATGGCTTTGAAATTAAGCATATAAAGGGAAAAGAAAATCAAGTGACTGATGCACTCATCAAGAGAGCTCATGAAGTGAAAGTTACATCCATCACCATGTATAGGATTGATATGAAAGATAAAATTATTGCAGCAGGAAATTCAGATCAACAATATATGAAAATAAAGGAAACATTACATCAATGTAAGTCTCGACATAAATTTAATTATTATGAGATGGAAGAACATGGAGTTCTCATGTAAAAAGGCAAATTATGTGTTGAATTCCAATGAGCTGAAAAATGAAGTTTTGAAGGAAATGAATAATGTGCCATATGTCGGGCAACCAAGATATTAGAAGAAAATTGTAGTTGTAAGAAGCTTGTTGGACACACTAACCACACTGAGAGGGGGAGGTGAATCAGTGTAGGGATATTTTTGCACTTCTTTCAAAAATTTAATTAGTAATCACTTCAAACATTTTGTTCATTTTTACTTAACTACTTCCATGTATCAACAACATTCATCAATAATAAATAACTATAAGCCATCACCATAATAAACACAAATAACACTAGATATATATGTAAACTTTTTGTATTATGTGTTACAGAAGACTACAATCTCTGGGTTTTTTCAACATCAACTGAAAAGAGAAATATATTTAAAAGAGCACCAACTCTCAATAAAAGACTCGACTTGGATATCTCAGTACCATATGAGATACAAGAAATCCAATCCCCAAGTACAAGACCATGCTTGTAGAAAAAAACCAATCTGCCAACAGGTAAACAACATGTTTATACTGAAGCCTGCATATGTACGCGACCTGCCTATACTAAAACACGTGTATGTACATGTCCTTTCCTTTGTCATCCTGCGTACACCTTTAGAAAACTAGGGCATCCACTTTCCTTGCTCTTCCAAATCCACCTGCAACATGCCACTGCAACCAACATGTGTCATGCATACATCATCATACATATCCCTCAACCAAGTACAAGTAGCTCAAGGGTGTGATCTATAAGAACCATATCATAACTATACCATACATTAAAGTGCTTCTCACTCAATCAAAGCCAACATATACCATATCCAATTATCACAACAACCATACCAAGAATCCTATGCATATTCCTCATGCATACGTCATCATATAACATAGATATCCCTCAACCATATCAGAGCTATACCAAACATGAGAGTGTTTCTCACTCAATTAACCAGTCATATACCATATCCAAATCTCACAACAACCATACCAAGAATGACTCAATAAGTCACCATAACATGAGAAAATCCAAGCATCAAAACAACATGTAACCATACCAGAACTTCTGCAACAGATATGAACCTATAGATTGTTGTCCTCGGAACTTGCTTCAGACTTCAGAGACCTGGCACCAACATCATCTCAATTCTTCATGAATTTTTCACCCGAATGCAACCTTCTCTACTACAACTTGTGTACACAATGGCCTTCCTCCACTGCAGCCCCCGTACATATGTAACCTGGTCCACTGCATCCTACGTGCACTTAAAAAACTAGGGGTTTTTTTAAGCTTTACAACTTTCATCGTAAAACCTCCTTGCTATCTCATACTTGCAAAATTTCTGATGCATCCATGAGTACCTACAATGAAACTTTCACCAAAATATATATTCAATGTGCTCAAAATATCATCCACATAAGAGACCCTTGCTCTCTTATTTATACTCTCCAAGTAGCTTCCTCCAGGGGTTATCTTCCAAACAACTTCTTTATTTTAGGGATAACACTCTTCTAACCACGTTTTCCACTTACAATCACCTTGTCCACTTTCAACCACTTTATCCACAAATAGTAAATTCAACCCTTCTAGTTGCAACTAATTTATTTTTAATTATTTTCTTTGTGCAACAACTTAACCCATGATTAACTCACCCACTTTTTCTAGTCAACTTCTTCTAGGTGATTCTAGAATAATTTTACTTATTTGACCTTCTTGACTTCTTTAACCTTCTATGGGCTTCTATATAACTCACGAGGGTTCTCCAACTTCACAAATCCACAACTCTCTAACTGTGAGGAGTTATGTGTCATTCCACATATCACCAGAAATGACACGACATGTTCTATCCATCTATAATAATATCACTTGCAAATTCACTGATCTTAATTAAATTATTCATCAAACAAAATTGGGTTACTTAACCACACTTTTGAGGCTAACTATTTGGACTTCACAAAGCGTCTTTCCATATGGGATTTCACCATAAGGGGACCACTTTAAGAACTATATCCAAGATCATCTTCTCATGGGGGATTTCACCATGAGGGGACCAATTTGGATTTCATCCATTTGGTTCTTCCTTTCAACTATGACATGACATCAATGATACAACTTCAATTCTTATCAACCACCTTGGACATCAATGAAAACACATCACAAAGACACCACTTAAAATAAACCCTTTGAAATCAATGATACAATACATCACTACGAATGACACTACTAGACATCAACCCTTTCACATCAATTACATTAATGACAACATAATCCAACAATCAATTCATCAATGATACAAACACATCACTATGAAAATACTTGACATCAACCCTTTGAAATCAATCCCTTGACATCAATGAAAACATAGTCCAATAATATAACCCTTTGGAATTGATGGAAACACCAACATTGATGTCAACACCAATCTTTGATGGCATCACTTAGACATGGAAATGTGCATTCTCCCTCTATGATCAACGCTCATCATCAATGTTCATCTCTCCACATAAATATGAATATCTCTCCCCCTTTGACATAAATGGTAAAGGGTATATCTCTTTGGGGTTGCTCCCCCTGACGGAACTATCCCTGAGGTTTCTCCCCCTGACATAACTATCCCTGAGGCTGCTCCTCCTAGCTGCACTGTCTTGTGGGCTGCTCTCCATGCATCTGAAGAATATCACCCTTTTGACAAAAGATATCATTTTGATGAAATGTTGATGGCATGGATGTCAATGCTTCCTCTATGATCATCTCTATCATCTCTCCTCCTAGAATAATACCTCTATAACCAATCAAGGGAAAAATAATAACTCCTCCTATGGGTATATCTCCCCTTGTTGTTTATGCAAGATGTTGGGTAATCACTGTGAAACAATATGCTACCATTGTACTCTACTTCTGCTATGGATGTTGTTTCTCTATTGGAACACTGATCAACTGCTCAACTACATCAAGAGAACAATGATCCTTGGACCTGTCCATACATCATACAATGATCCATCAATCTGTATTATCATCCAGTGCATCAACCATGCACCAAACTTGTACTGCCACAATTGCATCAACTATGCACAACACAACCTGTCACAACAATCTCACCAACCACATCAGATTTTTCAATCACCAAGACAACTTTCAACCATATGAAAAATATCACTAATATGTGAATCAACCAAGACTACTCATGTACCATGATCAAGATGTGCAAAAATTATATACATACATATATGCCACATCATCCATGTGCCAACTAGCAAGTGCCTCTAACAATGTACAAAGTGTGTACCAATCATGCATCATCCATAGATCAAACTGTGACTCATCAAGATGTAATAATATCGCCATAACATGTGGCAACCATGCACATCATCCAAGTACCATACATCATATATCATGAAATGTATCTCACCCATATGCCAAGAATATGTGCTAGATGTGTATCAAACTTATACTTCAGCCATATACTAAAGACATATGCCAATGTAACCAACAATATTCCTCTATCAATGCACCAATTCCAATAGAATTATCAACCATACAATATGCCAACCATGTACCTCAAACAAGTGTCATATCGTTGTATAATATGCATCAACCAAGTACCATAAACCATGTGCCAATGTATCAAAGATATCCACCAACAACATATCTCAACAAGTAGGCCTCAATAAACATCCACCATATATGTCAACTTATCAACTAAGTGTCTCAATCATGTACGCAACATGTACATCAACCAAATGTCAATATATTTAACAAGTAGACCACTAACAATACATCACACTATCATCAATCCTTACATCAAACCATATGCCAAAGCTTCACCATCAATATGTCCCAATATGTATATTCAAGCATGAACTAACAATATACCAAGATCATCAAAAAAATGATTCTCACAATATGCCTCAATATATATCCATAGATCTCACATATGTGCCATCCATGTACTACAACAGATCTACCTCAAAATCATTCACTACAACAAGTATAATGAAACAATAATGCTTCTAAACATGTACCAAGTATGGCCAGCAATAGATCAATGACATACCTTTAGCTAGTATCACATCACCCCTGATGTACTTCATAAACGAGGTGCCATAACCTCACTGATAAAATAGATAACATAACCAGCATTGTACCAATAACCAGAAAATGCCTCAATCCAAACACTAGGGTTAGTACCATGCATCCAAGTCAGGCATCAAGCATGTGCTCCAAAAGTCAACCATATATCATCATCATGCATGCATCAAACACACATACAACCATGAAAACCTGAAGCATATCATCTCAGACCCTTCATAAACTATGTTGTACCATCAAACCATGTTGTAACTCATTTACCTCATGTATGCGGTTTTTCTTCATACAACTCACATATGTATGTTCCCTTTACATATAGTAGTTCATGTATGTACGCGACTGTTCCCACAAGAATCCACGTATGCCTCAGAAAAGGCTTAAGCTTGAGTTTGCCTCATGGCTTCCATTCTGTTTTGGTTATTCAATCTTCTTCATCCACTTCTACGAGTGTCCCAACTTCTCAGAATTTGTACTATGAGCTTCCATCTTTTCAACATTGTCTTCCTTCCAATTTTCATGTGCTCTTCTTGCCATTTTATATGAAGCACTCCTCATTGACTTTCTCCTTGAATTCCATCAATCCTGAGCTTTGTGGCCAAACCCACTACAACTGTAACATCTCATAGTGTGACAATGAGCAACAATGTGTCCCACTTGATTACATCTCTAACATCTTAGGATGTTATGGAATTTTCCATCATCTTTCCTTGCATAATGTCTACAATCCAAATCTTTGGGACCATATTCATTACATGAAAAGCAGTAACCATGAAAAAAAAATTCATACCTTTTCCTTGGTGTCCACCTTGAGGGTGTGTCTCTTCTAAATTTTATTTGAGGTGTAAAAATGGCTTTGTGGTGTCTTTCTTGCTCTATTCTTTTGAAAGTTTATTTGCTTTGTGTAGCTTCTTGATTTGTAGCTTTGCTTCCACCTTTTGAGAATGAAGGACTTACCTCATGCTTCTTAGAAGTGCTAGCTTAAAAGTGTGCAACTTCCTTGTTGTATCCAAGACCTGATTTATCATTTGGTGATCTTTGACTATCAAGGATTTCATCCAAGATTTTTGAGTTGTTCATGAACATTTTTTACCTCTCTGTTTTCCTTCTGAGATCAACTACTTTTGCTTCCATCTTATGACATGATTATTTCTTTTCATTTACTTGAATCTTCAATAGTTCTTCTATTATTTTGGCTTCTTCAAGTTGGGTCTTCAAATTGACATTGATTTATTTTGTTTCTTTAAGGTCTTCAAGGCTTTTTCTAAGATTGTCATCTACTTTCTTATTTTCTTCTACTTGACTAATTATTTCATTCTTTAGTATGTTGATCTCTTATTCTTTTTCTTCTAATTGATTCCTTTACTTGGTTGTTTCACTTCCTTCTTGTTTCTTGAGAATGTTTTAGTGCATTGAAATGCCTTTGGCACTTATCTAGGGCTTCCTTAGTAATTATTTCAAGATCATCAAATGTATATTAATGATCTCCTATTTCATTGCTAACTTCTTCTAGAGCATCTATAACTTTATCTTTAATCTTCAACAAATCTTATTCTTCATCTATAAGATAATTGTTAGTTGATTCTACACAAACCACTTCTATATCTTCTTCTTCATTTGTAGGAGAACATTCAACATCATTGCATTTAGAATTATTGCAACCAGGAGAGTCTTTAACTTCATTGATGACTGAGTCTTGATATGTCTTCTCTAGATTTAGCCATAGGTCCTTGGAAGAGGTACATTTTCCTATGCTTTCTTTGACAAAACCTGAGATTCCATTTAATATGGTCTTTAATGCTACTATATTATTCTTCTTTGCTGAAAATTTTGACTAATTCTTCGAGGGAACTGGTCCAGAAAAAATTGTATCTGAAACACCTACTCCTTTAGAATTCAAATACCCCTTCATTCTTATTCTCGATTATGAGTAATTCGTATCATCAAAGAATGGAACTTCATCTCCATGTTCATCCATTTGTGTATCCACATATATCCTTAAAGATTATAAGGCTTATGATTAAGGCTTGCTTTGTTACCGATTGTTGGACACACCGGCCACATTCAAAGGGGGGGTGAATCAATGTAGGGATCATTTTTCACTTCTTTAAAAACTTTAGTTAGAAATCACTTCAAACATATTCTTCATTTGTACTTAACTACTTCCATGTATCAAGAACATTCATCAATAATAAAGAACTATAATCCATCACCATAATAAACACAAAGAACACCAGATATATGTGTAAACGTTTTGTATTATGTGTTACAGGAGACTACAATCTCTAGGTTTTATCAACATCAACTGAAAATAACAACAACTACAAAAGAGCACTAACTCTCAATATAAGACTCAATTTGCAGATCTCAGCACCAACTGAGATGTGAGTAATCTAATCTCCAAGTACAAGTCCCTGTTTGTAGACATAAACCAATCTTCCTATAGGTACGTCACATGTTTATACTATAGTGTGTGTATGTACGTTACCTTCCTATACTACAACACATCTATGTATGCATAATTCCCTCTGTTAGCCTTCG
>JASDQU010011656.1:145636-163045 GCA_032191745.1 Picea mariana | reverse complement strand
AGGTTGATTGAGTGAGAAGCACTTTAATGTATGGTACGGTTTTGAGATGGTTCACAAGTAGCTCAAGGGTGTGAGCTATAAGAACCATCTCAAAACCGTACCATACATTAAAGTGCTTCTCACTCAATCAACCAGCCAACATATACCATATCCATATCTCACAAAAACCATACCAATAATCCTATGGATGTCCCTCATGCATACATCATCATATAACATATATATCCCTCAACCATATAAGATCTGTACCAAACATGAGAGTGATGCTCACTCAATTAACCAGTCATATACCATATCCAAATCTCACAACAACCATACCAAGAATGCCTCATGTATTCAACATACCATGAGCAATCTAAGCATCAAAACAACATGTAACCATACCAAAACTTATGCAATAGATCGGAACCTATAGAATGTTGTCCTAGGAACTTGATTCAGACTTCAAGGACTTGGCACCAACATCATCTCAATTATTCATGACTTTTTCACCTGTACGTGACCTCCTCTACTGAAGTCTTCATATACACATGCCTTCCTCCATTGTAGCCTGTGTATGTACACGACTTGATCCATTGCAACCCATGTACACCTTAGAAACTAGGGTTTTTTTGAAGCTCCAAAACTTTCATTGTCAAAAATCCTTGCTATCTCAGACTTGTGGAACTTTTGATGCATCCATGAGTACCTTCAATGAACCTTTCACTAAAATAGATATTCAATGTGCTCAAAATATCATCCACATAAGATACCCTTACTCTCTTATTTATACTCTCTAAGTAGCTTCCTCTAGGGGTTATCTTCTAACCAACTTCCTTTGTTTAGGGCTAACCCACTTCTAACCACTTTATCCACTTACACCCACCTTGTTCACTTTCAACAACTTTATCCAAAAATAGTAACTTCACCCCTTCTAGTTGCAACTAATTTATTTTTAATTATTTTCTTTGTGCAACAACTTAACCCATGATTAACTCACCCACTTTTTTATTCAACTTCTTCTAGGAGATTCTAGAATAATTTTACTTCTTTGACCTTCTTGACTTCTTTGACCTTATAGGGGCTTCTAGATAAATCATGAGGGTTCTCCAACTTCACAAATCCATAAATCTCTAATTGTGAGGAGTTATGTGACATTCCACATATCACCAAAAATGGAACGATGTGTACTATCCATAAAGAATAGTCTCACTTGCAAATTCATTGATCTTCATTACATTATTCATCAAATAAACTTGGGTTCCTTAACCAAATTGTTTGGGCTAACCATTTGGAATTCACAAAGCATCTTCCCATGAAATCTTTCACCATAAGGGGACCACTTTGAGAACTATATCCAAGAGTGTCTTCCCATGAGTGATTTCACCATAAGGGGACCACTTTGGAGTTCATCCATTTGGTTCTTCCTATCAAATATGACATAACATCAATGATACAACTTCACTTCTTATCAACCACCTTGGAGATTAATGAAAACACATCACAAAGACACCACTTAACATTAACCATTTGAAGTCAATGATACAATACATCGCTATGAATGACACTACTAGACATCAACCCTTTGACATCAATTAAATTAATGACAACATAATCCAACAATCAATTCATCAATGATACAAACACATCACTATGACAATACTTGACATCAACCCTTTAACATCAATCCCTTGACATCAATGAAAAAATAGTCCAATAAAGCCAATGTTTTTGGCCAGGAATGAAGAAACAAGTGACTAATTACATAGCGAGATGTCTAGAATGCCATAAAGTGAAGACAAAGCATAGGTATCCATCTTGGGTTATTGCAACCATTTCACATTCTGGAATGGAAGTGGGAAGAATTTATAGTTTATTTTATTACAAAGATACCCAGAACAGTGAAGCATCATGATTCCATCATGGTGGTGGTGGATAAATTGACTAAGGTGACACATTTTATTCTACTAAAGACTACACACAAGACAAAAAATATTGCAGAGGTCTATATGAAAGAAGTTGTTAGGCTACATGGGGTTCCTAAGACAATAGTTTCGGATAGAAATCCAAAGTTTGATTCCAATTTTTGGAAGGTTTTGTTCAAAGGCTTTGAAATAAATCTAAATCTTAGTACAATGTATCACACAAAGTTAGATGGGAAAACATAGAGGACTAACAAGATAATTGACATGCTTAAAATGTATGTGATGGATCGACCATACAAGTGGGAGGATTATATCCACTTAGTGCAATTTTATTACAATAATGGGTATCCATCCTCATTAAAAATGAGTCTGTTTGAAGCATTGTATGGTAGGAAGTGTAATACATTAGGGAGTTGGGATAATCCAACAGACAAAGAAGCTGTTGGGCCAAATTTGTTAAAGGAAATGGAAAAGAAGATGGAAAATATAAAGTATATTTTAAAGGCTACCTAGGATAGAAAGTTTTTTTAAGCAGACAAGAACATAGTGTTCATATATTTTAAAGTGGGAGAACATGTTCTCTTAAAAGTGAAGGAGAAAAGGAGTTCACTAAGATTAGGAAGTTTCCCAAAGTTAGCATCTAGATATTGTGGACCTTTTGAAATCTTAGAGAAAATAGGGTCAGTTGCATACATGCTAGCAGTGCATGCATCCATGAGAGTGAATAATGTATTTCATGTATCATTGTTAAAGAAACATGTGCCTACACCTAACCACATAATCGATTAGAATGTCATCTAGGTGGAGCATGCAGGGGATTTCTGGGTGGAACCAATACACATCCTGGATCGAAAAGTCAAAGTGCTCCAGAAAAAATCCATAGGGATAGTAAAGGTTCAATGGACCTGCTATGGTCCTAAAGATTCTACATGGGAGCATGAAGAAAAAATGTGAGAATAATACCCACAATGTTTTGTCAATTTTGAAGAAAACATAATTCAAGACTCCATTTTGAGCAGTGAGAGTTTTGTAACCACATCTCAGAGTCTTATCCAACTACGTTGAGGACCCTGATAAAATAATGACTCATTCATTGGGTTGATACTAATAAAAAAAATGGTACATTCCTTGGATTATCCCTGATAAACGAATGGTGCATTTCTTTGGTCAGTGAGTTGAGAGGAACAAGAGATTATGGTTGGAACTGTTGCTGGAGTTGTCAAAGTGAAAAAATTTTAATTCCTAAGTATTGTGATGTAAATTTGAAAATATATATATCGACATAGTGTACACCAAGGACGATGCACAATTATAGGGGAGGGGGAATGTAACATCCCCACTATAATTCCCAGTTTAATTAATGCTTAATGTAGATATAATGTGTGACTATGACCAAAGAGATGTATATGAAAAATGTATTTTTGAATTCTAATAATAAGATTTGATGCAAGTTTCTAAGGGGGCATGGACAGATATGGGGGATGAATTAATCCACAAGAGAGGGGAGGGTATAGGCGAATGTCTAAGAGGGGTCCAGGGAAAATTACCCATGTTTATTAATTCCACCCACATTTCTTAATTTTATTATGACTATGTATTAAGCTCTAGTTTTGATTTAGTGTTTCTAAATCCAATCATTGAATGCAAGTAAGAGGGTGGGTATAATAAGTAACATCCCATAGTCACTGGAAGCATGGGGGCTGAGTAGAATCATCTTGGGGAAGCATGTGAGTCAATAAATTAAGCCAAAGGAGAGGAAATTAAGTCAACAATTTTAGACAGTTAATGTTTTTCATGAGGAACAAGTAGAGAGAAATAAAGAGAGCTTGGAGCTGAAGCATCAATGGAGGGTGAATTCTATAGCATGTTGGAGCATATTGGAGAATATTTGGAGCTGAAGATTGAAGAGCTAGGTTTTCAGGCATGAAGAGTGAACTCCTGAGTGAGTTGCACTGTAACAACAAGTATTTGTTGTTGTTTGTTGGTATTTTTCCTAAAAACAAGTTCCCTTGAGTTCCCAACTGAGAGATTCTTCATTACCTATGCCAGAGAGACCTTGATAAATGAATGGGACACCCCAAGGACTGATATTAGTGAATGAGTACATTCCTTGGGTTGGGCATGTCGAGAGGAAGAGAGATGGTGGAAAATCAAGATAGTTGTAGGAGAATACCAGTGGGTTGTGAGTTTTTTGAGTTGTGAGTGGAAAATGAGAGACCACCCTATTTTGTGAATTGCTAACCCCAGCTCGGGGGTGACTTGCTGGTGAAATTTGGAACAAAGAGGCTATGGTTTGGTGGAACATCCGTCCAAAATGCTGGTTGCACAACTAAATTAAAAGATAAGTGTTTTATCTTGTTGTTTTGTTTTAATGTTGTGTTTTACTCTGAGTATGAGAACATATTTATATATTGTGGTAATGGAGTTTAATAACCACATTTCATGTCTATTTTAGAATGTTGTAGTTGCATTAAATAAATGGTAATAAGCATTAATTAATTATGGTTGTAATTCATAGCTGGAAGCTATAGGAATTTAATTAGCAACAATTTTTTTTAATTTTATGAGATTTTCCACACCGTAATATTCCTTAGCTAGGTTGGGGAACACTACAATTTTATATCAACTTATATCCTGTGTCACATCAACATCAAGGAAAATTTTGAGGATCCATACTTATCTTAAAGTGTAGAAACCTTGGCGAATATTACTAATTCTTAAATTCCAACCATAAAACATTTGGTGATATTTTTGTAAGAATATTCAATTTTCTAAGGATTTTATATAGTTTCTAGAAACGTTTGGCGATTTTTATAGTTAAATATTTTTATCCTATAGAATTCTGGTGAATCATTTAGGAATAAAATGGAAATTGGCGAATCGGTTTTTGGAGAAAACCATGGAAAATTAGCCCATGGGTGAAATTTAGCCCCTAAAATTTTCCTTGTTCAACATTAAGCATAAATGTTACACATTGGGTTGTAAAATGCACCTCACTTCTAGTGGTGCAATTAGAAAATTAGTTTTTAAAATAAAAATCTTTTAAAAATACCTTTTTTTTTAATTTATTAAAAATCACGTGGTTATCTATTTGTTTTAATTTTCAATTTTGCAAATTTTTATCCTTTTATATGTTTTTTCTTATATTGTACCTTAACCCACAAACAAAAGGGTGTCATACATGAATGTGATGTTTCACCAAATTTTAAACTTAAACTTAAATTATTAATAATATTAAAATATATTGAAATATAAATAAAATACTAACTTAAGATGAGTTAAACATTTTTTTTAAATAAAAAATACTAGGAAAGGAAAAAAACCTAGTATGAGTTTTGGATTGTTTTACTAAAACTTTTTTCACTTGTGTTTTAACTGAATTTTTTATAATTATACTTTTGTAATTATTTTTTTCAATAATGTTTTGAAAATGTGATCAAACTATTTTCTTAATATGGAAAAAGGATTTTCTTTTTAATATTTTGATTTCTTTTTCTAAATACAATTGTAAATTCATTCTAACTTTGAATCTATCATGTATCGAGAGGATCAAATCCTTCAAGGTGCAAATTTTTACTCACGTTTGTTCAGTTTATAAAACAAATTCACCTTGTAACACCCCAGTTTTGATCCCCACATTAGCAATGTATATATGCTTATATGATGAAAGACTAAGAGCCAAACAATGTAAGATGTAACTGAAATATTGAATAATAAAAATACATCGCTCGTTGTACACAAAGAAGGACAAAATACATGGGGGTATATGATTCCACAAGAGAGGAAATAAAGCGAGCTTAGGGGGCTCAAAGGGGCCAAAGCTAAATTATATTATTTTATACCTGGAGTAATTCCTTTATCACATATAATCCTAAGTCATTACTTTATATGCTCCTAAGTATTTGGGAACCTTGGGATGAATTGACAAGTGAAGTTTGTGAGACTCTTGGGAAAGACAAGTAGTGAGTTGGGAACATGCAAATATAATCCTTAAATTTTAGTTGTTGTTGGTATTTTTTCCATTCATTTTTCCTTGAGGTTGTGGGAGATCCTATGCCACACTATGACTTGCAATAGAAGGATTATGTCTATTATGAATGCTATGTGAGAATTATGCCAAGGTCATGAGGAATTATTGCCATTGAGAAAAAATCCATTAAAAATAAGAATCCTTCTACTCCCTAGTAGAGATATTTCTTGTCTAGTCTATGTTGGATCCTAGAAAGGAAGTGGGATAGGTCGAGGGACTGCAAACAAAATTAGGGGATCCCATTCGTTAGGTTGTGCATATTGAAAAGAAAACAAAGTTGGTGGGTTGGAATAGTTGTAAGAGTGATTAGACAGTAAATTATGGGAATGAGATGAATGACAGGATTAGAGCCAATCATAGAAAATTTGTTCTTGTGGACTTATAGCCTCATCTCACGGGTGGCCTATTATAAAAATATTATGTGGAATAGATCCTATCATCTATGGTTGGGAAATGTATATGCATACATGGTTATGTGCATCGAAGATGGTGCACATAGAAATATTATGTGCACGCAGATTCCATTTTTGGGATTATCAAGATGTTCAACTAAATCCCATTTATTTGGCTGATGATACAACTCATATACCTCAAGGTAAAGGTTCAATGAAAGTCTTTCTCCCTGGAATTGGTGAAAAATGGATTTCAAATGTTTGGTATTTACCAACTTTTAAGAAAAAATTGTTATCCTTAGTCACAATCTGACAAGCTAGACATCAAATCATCATGCAAGATGGTTTGATCAATATTAAGTCAGAAAAGGATAACTTGAAAAAAATAATGTCAGGATATGAAGATGGAAAATTGATAAGAATGAAGGGAAAAGTTATCCCAAGAAAGCATGATTTTGCAACAGCAGTGAATACCGAAATGTCTTCATTCAGATTATGGCATTTTAGATTTGGTCACTTAAACTTTGATAGTCTCTTGAAACTTAAGTCCCGAGATTTGGTAAAGGGTTTACCAACTTTCAAGAGAGAAAATTCTAAGTGTGAAGCTTGTATTTTTGGCAAGCAAAAGAGAGAAGCGTTTCCAACCAACTCATGGTGAGCAACAAAGTATTTTCAGTTGATTCACAGTGATATATGTGGACCAATGGAATCTTCTTTCAATGGATGTCGATACTTTATATTGTTCATTGATGACTACACTAGAATGACATGGGTATACTTTTTAAATGCAAAGAATGAAGCTTTTGAAAAGTTTAAAAATTTTCAACACATGGTTGAAAATGCTATAAGAGAAAAGGTTGCATCTTTGAGAACAAATAATGGGGGAGAATTCACTTCAACTGAATTCAATTACTATTTTCGAGGCAATGGAATTCAGAGGAAACTGAAAAATTCCTATAATCCACAGCAGAATGGAGTCACTAAAAGGATGAACATAACTGTCATGGGCATGGCAAGATCTATGATGCAGTTTAAAGGGTTAAGCACAAAATATTGGGATGAAGCGGTCCATACTGTAGTTTATCTAAAAAATCGATCACCTACATCATCTTTAGGTGGAAAAACACCGTATGAATATTGGTACGGTTTTAAACCCAAGGTAAATCATCTTAGGGTTTTTGGCTCAACATGTTATGCTTTAGTTCCTAAGGAAAAGATGACTAAATTAGAAAACTAAAGTATGAAGTGTATCTTCATTAGATACTCTGATAAAAAGAAAGGGTATAGGTTGGTTTCAGATGGAAACTTCATTATCAGTAGAGATGTAATTTTTTTATGAAACTAAAAGTAATAGTTTAGATGATATTAATCATCTCCTTAGTCATTTAGAGAAGAAAAATACTAAGGGTAAAGGTAAGTTGAACAAGTCAAAGAAAAAAATTTGGTTTGAAAAATACTTTGTTTCTTTAGAAGACATCTCTTAATCAAAAAGTTCTTTTGATTCATCTGATAATGAAAATACAAAAGACTCTTTAGATATTGAATATTCTTTTGAATATTCTCCAACCTCAGATATTTCCGATGAAAGAAGAGCCTCATTTTTTGAAAATCCTCTTTCCAATAATAATGGTGATTCAAATCCACCATCCCCTCAACATAAGAAGCCAAAGTGGGCCGAACAACTTCTCAAAGATGTTCATTCAGATGAAATTAACAAAACATGAACTAGGGGATCTTCAAGAACAGAAGCTAATTTTTCTCATGCTTCCACTGAACCGACTTCTTTTGCTGAAGCAGTTGGACATAAAGAATGGAAGGAAGCAATGATTAATGAATATGTTTCAGTACTTGCAAATGAGACTTGGAACTTAGTTGATTGTCCACATGATGTTAAGCCCATTGGTTTTAAATGGGTTTATCGAGTAAAGTACAATCCCAATGGTAAAATTGACAAGTACAAATCAAGACTTGTTGCCAAAGGTTTTTTCAACAGGAAGGAATTGATTATGAAGAAACTTTTGTATCCACAGCTAAATGGAATACTATCAGAATGATTATCAATTTGGCTGCACATAATGGTTTGAAATTACATCAAATGGATGTCAAAAGTGCCTTCCTGAATAGTGATCTAAAGGAAGATATTTTCATGAATCAACCACAAGGGTTTGAAGCTAAAGGACAAGAACATAAAGTTTGCAAACTTGTGAAGGCTTTATATAGCTTGAAACAAGCTCCTTGAGAATGGTATGCAAAAATGGATGAGTACCTATGAAAGGTGGGTTTTCAGCAAAGTGAATTAGATGATACATTGTATTTTCGAATGCAAGATAAGCACATGGTGATACTTGTACTCTATGTTGATGACTTAATCATAACAGGAAATAATGAAACTCATATCAAACATGTTAAGGAAGAACTTAAAGTAGGGTTCAAAATGATTGATTTAGGGACACTTCATTATTATCTTGGAGTTGAAGTATATCAACATCCTAACCAAATATTCCTTAGTCAAACTAAGTATGCCACTGAATTGTTAAATAAATTTGGAATGGAAGATTGTAAACCTTCTCTTACCCCCATGGAGCAGAAACTGAAACTTTCAAAATTTGAAGGGGGGGGATTGGTAAACAGTACAAAGCACAAGAAATTGGTTGGGAGTCTCATTTATTTGAGAAATAATCAACCAGATTTGCCATATTCAGTCAGTATACTTTCAAGGTTTATGCAGGAACCAAGGGAAATTTACTCGAATTCAGAAAAAAGGGTACTAAGATACATTCAAGGTACAAAAGATTTTTTTCTTCTCTACAAAAGGAACAAAATTTTTACACTTGTTGGATATTCAGATGTTGATTTTGTAGGTGACATTGATGATAGAAAATCCACTTCAGGTTATTTAATAAATATGGGTTCATAAGCAGTATATTGGAATTGCAAAAAGTAGACAATAATTTCCAATTCTTCAACAAAGGCAGAGTACATATCAACTTGGGAAGCAACATGTGAGATTGTATGGCTACACATAATTTTAATGGATCTTGATGAAACTCAGAAATCACCAACTACTTTATTGAGCGACAGTCAGTCACCTATAAAGATGGCCAAGAATCCAGTATTTCATTCAAAACTAAACATGTCGACACCAAGTACCACTTCACCAGATCGCTCATCATCAAAGACACCATCAAGCCTCAGTTCCGTCCATCTGAAGATCAAACTTCAGATATTTTTACCAAACCTCTTGGTATAATGAAGTTCACTAAGTTTAAAGATGAACTTGGTATTTGTAAAAATGAACTTTCAGATTAAAGCGGGGATTTTTAGCCTCATAATCCTAAAGTTCTATAGTCTAAGTATTTTCTAGTATAAATGTTTTTAGAAATTAGTTTATTCTAGTTTGTTAGGATAAGGACACCTAGATTCTATGTAAAGGACACCTATCATACTCATGTGATTATGTGATTGGTTTTTCTCCTAGAGNAGTCTAAGTATTTTCTAGTATAAATGTTTTTAGAAATTAGTTTATTCTAGTTTGTTAGGATAAGGACACCTAGATTCTATGTAAAGGACACCTATCATACTCATGTGATTATGTGATTGGTTTTTCTCCTAGATTTTAGTTTAGAGTTGAGCTATATCAACAATATCCTTCTTCAAGTGAGGTTAACAAGTTGATTATGAGTCCTCACTTCATATTGTAATCACTTTTTCATTATTAATAAAATTACGTGTCTGAGGACACTTTGTCAACATGGTATCAGAGCAATGGATCCCTTTTAGAAAATAGAAAATGATCTATGAGATCTAATAAAAAAAATTGCATGTGAACACTTTTATCGGCCTAGATATCTTAGATTTACAAGAAAGAAGGTTACTATTAATCAAATCTACAATCTTGAAATTGTAGATCAACAATTTTACAATTCAAAATGATGATTCAATCAATTATTGAAAACAATTATTGCTACAATCACAACAACATTTTCCTTATTATAAAACAACAATAGATTACCTTAGTACTGTTTCTATTGAGTTTGAAGAGATGTGGGTTGATGTCAAGAAGTCTTCCTTGCTTCCTCGGTCCATCACAAATTCTCTTCCTTCACAATTTTCACCATGGATTTGATACCATGTTGACAAAGTGTCCTGAGACACATAATTTTATTAATAAGGAAAAAGTGATTACAATATAAAGTGAGGACTCATAATCAACTTGTTAACCTCACTTCAAGAAGGAGCTTGTTTATATAGCTCAACTCTAAACTAAATTATAGGAGAAAAACCAATCACATGAGTATGATAGGTGTCCTTTACATAGAATCTAGGTGTCCTTATCCTAACAAACTAGAATAAACTAATTTCTAAAAAGATGTATACTAGAAAATACTTAGACTATAGAACTTTAGGATTATGAGGCTAACAATCCCCCCTTTAATCCGAAAGTTAGTTTTTACAAATACCAAGTTCATCTCTGAACTTAGTGAACTTTATTCTACCAAGAGGTTTGGTAAAAATATCTGAAGTTTGATCTTCAGATGGACAAAACTAAAGCTTGATGATGTATTTGATGATGAGGGATCTGCTAAAGTGGTACTTGGTGTCGACATGTTTCGTCTTTGAATGAAATACTGGATTCTTAGACATATTTATAGCTGATTGATTGTCGATCAATAAAGTAGTTGGTGATTTCTGAGTTTCACCAAGATCCTGTAAAATTCTGCATAGTCATACAATCTCACATGTTTCTTCCCAAGATGATATGTACTATGCCTCTGCTGAAGAATTGGAAATTGTTGTCTTCTTTTTGCAATTCCAAGATACTGATGTTGAACCCATATTCATTAAATAACCTGAGGTGGATTTTATATCATCAATGTCACCTGCAAAACCAACATTTGAATATCCAACAAGTGTAAAATTTTTGTTCATTTTGTAGAGAAGACCAAAATATTTTGTACCTTGAATGTATCTTAGTACCCTTTTTTCTGAATTCCAGTGACTTTCCCTTGGTTCCTGCATAAACCTTGAAAGTATATTGACAGAATATGACAAATCTGGTCAAGTATTTATCAAATAAATGAGACTTCCAACCAATTTCCTATACTTTGTACTATTTACCAATTCTCCCACTTCAAATTTTGAAAGTTTCAATTTCTACTCCATGGGGGTAAGAGAAGGTTTATAATCTTCCATGCCAAATTTATTTAACAATTCAGTGGCATACTTAGTTTGACTAAGGAATATTTGGTTAGGATGTTGAGATAATTCAACTCCAAGATTAATGAAGTGTCCCTAAATCAGTCATTTTGATCCCTACTTTAAGTTCTTCCTTAACCTTTTGATGTGAGCTTCATTATTTCCTGTTATGATTAATTCATCAACATAGAGTACAAGTATCACCATGTTCTTATCTTTCATTTGAAAATACAATGTATCATTGATTCACTTCGCTGAAAACCCACCTTTCGTAGTTACTCATCCATTTTTGCATACCATGCTCGAGGAGCTTGTTTCAAGCCATATATAGCCTTCACAAGTTTGAAAACTTTATGTTCTTGTCCTTTAGCTTCAAACCCTTGTGGTTGAGTCATGAAAATATCTTCCTTTAGATCACCATTTAGGAAGGCACTTTTGACATCCATTTGATGTAATTTCCAACCATTATGTGCAACCAAATTGATAACCATTCTGATAGTATTCCATTTAGTTGTGGGTGCAAAAGTTTCTTCATAATCAATGCCTTCCCATTGAGCAAAACCTTTAGAAACAAGTCTTGCTTTGTACTTGTCAATTTTACCATTGGGATTGTACTTTACTCGAGAAACCCATTTACAATTGATGGGATTAACATCATGTGGACTATCAATTAAGTTCCAAGTCCCATTTGCAAGTACTAAATCATATTCATTAATCATTGCTTCCTACCATTCTTTATGTCCAACTGCTTCAGCTAAAAAAGTCAGCTCAATGGAAGCATGGGAAAAATTAGCTTCTGCTCTTGAAGATCCCCTAGCTCCCATTTTGTTAATTTCATCTGAATGAACATCTTTGAAAAGTTGTTCGGCCCACTTTGGCTTCTTATGTTGAGGGGATCGTGGATATGAATCACCATTATTATTGAAAAGTGGATTTTCAAAAAATGAGGCTCTTCTTTCATCTGAAATATTTGAGGTTGGAGAAGATTCTTTTGATTATTCAGTATCAGAAGAATATTTTGTAGTTTCATTATTAGATGAATCAGAATAAATGTTTGATGAAGAGATGTCTTCTAAAGAAACAAAGTCTTTTTCAAACCAAAAATTTTTCTTTAACTTGTTTAACTTACCTTTACCCTTAGTGTTTTTCTTCTCTAAATGACTAAGGAGATGATTAATTGCATATAAACTGTTACTTTCAGTTTCATCAAAAATTGCATCTCCACTGATAATGAATTTTCCATCTGAAAGCAACCTATAGCCTTTCTTTTTATTAGAGTATCCAATGAAGATACACTTCATACTTCGGTTTTCTAATTTAGTCCTATTTTCCTTAGGAACTTAAGCCTAACATGTTGATCCAAAAACCCTAAGATGATTTACCTTGGGTTTAAAACCATACCAATCTTCATAAGGTGTTTTTCCATCTAAAGTTGATGTAGGTGATCGATTTTTGAGATAAAATGCAATATGGACTACTTCAGCCCAATATTTTGTGCTCAACCCTTTAAACTACATCATAGATCTTGCCATGCCCATGAGAGTTATGTTCATCCTTTCAGTAACTCCATTCTGCTATGGATTATAGGAATTTGTGAGTTGCCTCTGAATTCCATTGTCTCAAAAATAATATTTGAATTTAGTTGAAGTGAATTCTCCCCCATTATTTGTTCTCAAAGATGCAACCTTTTCTCTTATAGCATTTTCAACCATGTGTTGAAAATTTTTAAACTTTTTAAAAGCTTCATACTTTGCCTTTAAAAAGTATACCCATGTCATTCTAGTGTAGTCATCAATGAACAATATAAAGTATCATCATCCATCAAAAGAATATTCCATTGGTCCACATATATCATTGTGAATCAACTGCAAATACTTTGTTGCTCGCCATGAGCTAGTTGGAAAAGCTTCTCGCTTTTGCTTTCCAAAAATACAAGCTTCACACTTAGAATTTTCTCTCTTGAAAGTTGGAAAACCCTTTACCAAATATTGGGACTTAAGTTTCAAGAGACTATCAAAGTTTAAGTGACCAAATCTAAAATGCCATAATCTAAATGAAGACATTTCAGTATTCACTGTTGCTGCAAAATCATGCTTTCTTGGGATAAATTTTCCTTTCATTCTAGCAATTTTCCATCTTCATATCCTAACATTATTGTTTTCAAGTTATCCTTCTCCGACTTAATATTTATCAAACCATCTTGCATGATGATTTGATGTCCAACTTGTCAGATTATGACTAAGGATAACAATTTTTTCTTAAAAGTTGGTATATACCAAACATTTGAAATCAATTTTTCACCAATTCCAAGGAGAAAGACTTTCATTGAACCTTTTCCTTGAGGTATATGAGTTGTATCATCATCCAAATAGATGGTATTTAGTTGAACATCTTTATAATCCCAAAAATAGTCTCTGCGATAAGTCATATGTTGAGTAGCTCCTGTGTCCAATATCCAATCATTTTCAAATGAATATTCTTGTTGAACATCTATAAAAACATATTCATATTGATCATCCTAATAATCTTGATCCTCTACATATTGAGCTTATTGTTGAGAATTTGAATTTGATGTCTTCTTAAACTTTGGCAATTGATTATTGCTTGTAAGACAATTTGATGCATAATGTCTCATCTTTAAACATCTCTTACATCTCACTTGACTGAAATTTCCGCCTCTTCCTGATTGTGCATTATTATTAGAAGGATTATTTTGAAAATTATGTTTATTAAAATTTCCACGACCTATACCTTGACCACAACCTCTGCCACGGACTCGATTAGAAGACTAATTCTGAAAATTTCAAAAATTTGATTTTCCTCTTCCTTTATAACTTTCATCTTTAGTGAAAATAAGATCTTATCCTGATTGTTTTTGTTTTCCAAAATATTTACTATGTTGAGCCAATAATTCACTAAGTGAATCAAATGTCACATTTTATAACTTATGTTTTATTTTTAAAGTCTCAGGAAAATGCTTATAAGATTGAGGCAAACCATTTATTAGAATCAAGACTAGAAAACTATCTTCAAGTTTAGGAAAAACGCCTTTGATGATTTCCTGATGAATGTTCTTAATTCTTGAAATGTATTCTAATACATCACCATTATATGCTAATATTTGTTTAACCAATTTCATTTGTATATCAACTCTATGAGATGCAGCAGGAGTATCAAAAAGATTCTTGAACAAATTCCAAGCAGACCATGCATCTTTTGTAACGAACCGCCTCGTTACGACAACCATTCTAGTGATAGGTGAAATTTTTTTTTTTTTTTCTTTTCGTGTGTGCGGTGTGTGCGCGCGTGTAGAAGTAAAAACACACTTGACTCTACGTCGCCCCTCGACATTCAACAAGGCGTGACCACGGTGTTCATTGCAAGTAGACAAAGCATATGACGAGAAATCGCAAACAACTAAGACCATAGGCAAGGGTGCACAACGCAACATTTAACGACAAGGTAAAACTGACCACTACAAACGACTGACCTCCCGCCCGTCCTACCCTGCAAGGTTAGGACCTCCAAGACACATAATCAACGCTCAAGCCCGGTTTCCCATCGTCTTTNGCGACTGTTCTGATGAACATGGAGGTGTCTATATCCCTCCCGACACAACCTACCAAACATCTGACCGACCGCGATCAAGTACCACATAAATAAGAAGAACGAAGGCGCCCCTTGCGGAAGACGCTATACAAGGACTCGGACAATGAGCATTTGAAATTAAGGACCAGTAAGTGTCTATGACCCCTCCGTGATTGAATGCTAGCCAAATTCTCCTTAATATCTTAACATGCCTCCCAAATTTTACCCTACTTTACAGTGCCCGTACAGGGGTTACTATTGCGCCTTATCTGTCCGCAATAACATTCCTACTTATTCCATATTAACAATTCAATTTGAACAAGTATTATTATTACAGTTAACCAAGTAATAACACTGCGCTTAATCACCATCACAACATTCCAACCTAAACCAATAGTAATACTCAATTGAACGAACATTTCATTACAAATAAACAAGCATTGATATTGCGCTTAACTACCATCAACAACATACCAACCTAAACCAATAGTAACACTCAATTGAACGAACATTTTATTACCATAAGCAAGCATTGATATTGCGCTTAATTACCATCAACAACATACCAACCTAAACCAATAGTAACACTCAATTGAACGAACATTTTATTATAATAAGCAAGCATTGATATTGCGCTTAATTACCATCTACAACATACCAACCTAAACCAATAGTAACATTTCACTTATAGGGACATCAATGGAAAATCTCGAAATACATCAAAAATTCAAGGGAGCAAGCCTATCAATTCCTATATTCAAATGACCATTTTAAATAACATTTATTTGGATGGACCGTATGTATAACTTGACCAAAATTGAATACTCTTATCTACAGTAATTGAAATCTCAATATACATCGAAGTTTTAAAGGAGCCTAATCTACCAATTCCTACATTCGAGGACCATATTAAAATAACACCCCTTTTTGATGGACCTCATATATAATTTGACCAGAATTAATTAATTAATATCTAACATTAGCCATATTAAACATTAAAACATGATTGAAGGAGCAATCCTACAGTACCTCCATTCGATGACCATACAAGACCACCCTATTTAAAGGAGACTTTATATAAACTGATCATTCATCCTATTTTAAGCGGCAGTCTAGAATTAATGAATTGGCAGTGATTATCAAGGAGTAGCAGTTATTTGCGCTGCCATCCTAGATTTTAGGTACCATACAAGGGAACGCAGTACCACCTCAGCCATTAGGATTTATGGTAAGGAATCAATTTCAAGGTTCAGGCAGGAGATAGTGTCAGAGATCTAGATAAGGGAGGAATAAACATCGGGCAGTCCAACACGTCGCTACTGGTGAGATGGGGATGGGTAGAGTCCGAGCGATAACAGGAATGCACAGTGATAAAAAAAACAATAAAATAAGGATCGAAATGCAGAAAATAAAATCTGGAGACAAGCTTCCTTAAGCCTCGCTTCCTTTACCTACGTCATTAAATTATCCTCATATTTAGTGTAACATCCACTTAACCTCAGCGACTTAATCATCATCGCTAAAGAGGACACATACATGAGGCAACAACCTTAAATGATAACATTATGAAAGATAAGGATACTGCCAGCGTGACGAGGTAAACGATGGGATAAATTTAGGAACATCACGTCTTCTCAGGCCATAAAAATATAATAAAATTTTATCCCTACCTTTTAGTTTAATTAACACCTACCTCCACTCTGTTTCTGTAACCTCACTACGATGATTTAATTTTTGTTTTGGCAGGAAAACGTTCTGGCAGGCAAGGAGACTTGACAGAACCGCTGGGAGACGGGACTATCAACCAAGGTCAATGAGTGTAATTTTTAACACTCATTAACGCTGACCGTAACTGGATGCTAACCGAGAAAAAAAACGCTAAACAGCATCAACAACATCAATGCTAAACAGATGCTAAATAATTATGCCAGCTGTATAAACGCTATGACAGCATCAAATTCATCGTTAGCCTCCAGTTTAAAATTCTGAAGGTGACTTCTTATAGAAAGGGGAGTTTAGGGATTTAACAAAATGGAACGAACCAAAATTAAGGGCATCGTTGCCACGAAGACAATAAGGAGACAGTGGCTGGGTTAACTACTAAGGTTGTATCGAACACCTGATCAGACGCAGACTCCTGCTCCGTCAGCGATCGTTCGGCAAAAAGAGAGGCGACCGTTATCAAGCAAACGAGCGCCCGAAAATCTAACAGAATCCGGGTTAAATGTGGGGCACGACTAGGTGAGGTTTAAAACAGCAAACTCGGGCCATTTACGCACGCAAAAGCCGTTTAAGGGAC